>JAJJMB010003897.1:1209427-1235062 GCA_023531105.1 Papaver atlanticum
ATGATAAAACGAATTGCTTCTGATATATCTTTAAAACAGATTTTCGATTTATATTTATATTAGAAAATACTTGCAAATCAAGTTAGGTTTTTGGTTTCCTTCAAAAACAATTTTTTTTTCTTGGAAAACAATTAAAACTCGTAAAAAGAATTTTCCCATAAATAGAAATCTTAAAAAAATATTTTAGGAATTAATTTCCTAAACAAAAAACTTGCAAAAAATAAATTCTATTAATCTGTGTCTTAGTGCGTGGTATACGCGCATATGCATGGGTCGAAACATGTATTTTTCGCCCCACCCGCTCCATCCACGTTTTACAATATATCCATAAGAATATAGTTATATAGTGGAGCACCTCTTTAGTTTTCCACAATGTGGGACAAAAGGTTCCATTTCATTCACTCATACAATGAGTAAGTATCCTTGGACCCTTAGGTCACTAGATCAAACCACCCCAAGACTAAAACTTCTTTTATTAAAAACTCATTTTCTCCAACATTTGAAACCATGTGTATAAAGAATTAGATTTGGTCGAGTACCAAAATTAGCATGGGGGGTACCATTTGAGTGATTTGACGATCAGGATAGGGTAGGATTTGTTTGTCCTATATGTAATGGTACCCACCCCTCTAGGAATGTTATGTTGTGCGCAAGCCTGCGGAAGCGTTAGGTTTGCACTGTTACAACGGTACCTCAATATCACCAAGAACACAATCACACACACAAGAATAACAAGTATTTAACGAGGTTGAATCCTCGGGAAAGGAATAAGCAATTTTATATATCACCGTATAGGTTGGAATATACAAAGCCTAAGAAGAGAAGAAGGGAACTCTTACAAGTTCTTGTGTGTTTTCTCTAGTTCTCTCTATGGCTATTTATTATACACATCAATAGGACTAGACACATTCCTTAACAAGGATTACTTTCCTACAAGTATAGGGTTTCCTAACTTAACTCTAAGAGACAAACCTCTTAAGTTGCTATACTTAGGACACTAGTAATTGGTTTCCCAAACCAACTAGATTTCCTAATCTAGTCCTTGACCATCCTACCAACAATTCTCCACCTCGGATCATGCATTCATGCATGAGACGATCAATAAATAAAATCACCTCCATCTTCCAACGTCGATTGAACCATCACTGGCTACCTACGTATCCTCAATAGGAATCAAACCCGACCGTGGTTCTCTGAAATGGCCTTGCTAGAAGGCCTTCACCAGGTTCTTAAGAACCTCTACCCAAAAAAGGGTCTCTTACCAAACAGGAAGGACGTGGATCATTTTCAAACAATGTCGAAACTTGACCCTAGATACAACTTTAGTTAACATATCAGCTGGATTTTGTTTGGTATCGATCTTCACAAGTAGAATGTCTTATTCTTCAAGAATTTCTCTCACAAAGTGAAATCTTACGTCTACATGTTTGGTTGTAGCATGATGCACTTGATTCTTAGCCAAATAAATTGCACTTAGACTATCACAATGCACATGCAGTTGGTCTTGCACAATTCCTAAGTCATCTAGCAAACCTTGTAACCATATAGCCTCCTTAAATTCCTCTGTCACTGCCATATACTCCGCCTCCGTAGTTGAAAGCGCCACAGTAGACTACAATATTGATCTCCAACTAACTGGTGCCCCTGCTACGGTAAATACATACCCTGTAGTTGAACGTCTCTTGTCCAAATCACCAGCATAGTCTGAATCCACATACCCAACACACAGATGATTATTACTTCCATCCTTTACAAACTCCAAGCCAACGTCAAATGTACCATAAAGATACCTAAAAATCCATTTCATAGCTTGCCAATGTCCCTTACCAGGACAATGCATATAAAGGCTGACCATACTAACTGCATATGAAATGTCCGTCCTTGTACATACCATTGTATACATCAAGCTACCAACAGCCTCAGCATATGGGACTTGGGCCATATACCTTCGCTCTTCTTCAGTAGTGGGAGACATACGAGCATTCAACTTAAAATGAGCAGCAAGGGGAGTACTTATAGATTTAGTTCCTTCGTAGACACCAAACTTCTGTAACACTTTCTTCAAATATGCCTTCTGAGACAAACAAACCTTACCCTTCTCTCTGTCATGTTGAATCTCCATACCAAGAATCTTCTTAGCCTCTTCCATATCTTTCATCTCAAACTCAGATGACAACTTCTGCTTCAAATTATCGATCTCTTTCTTGTTACTCGATGCAATCAGCATATCATCGACATACAAGAGCAAATATATGAAAGAACCATCATGTAGCTTCTTGAAGTATACACAATGGTCATAGTGACTTCTTGTGTATGCTTGGCCTATCATAAACTGATCAAATCGCTTGTACCATTGTCTTGGAGACTGCTTCAGCACGTACAACGATCTCTTCAGTTTACATACACAATCTTATTTTCCAGCAACCTTGAACCCACTCGGCTAAGTCATATAGATCTCCTCTTCTAGATCACCATGTAAGAACGCTGTCTTAATATCTAGCTGAACTAGGTCTAAATCATATTATGCTACCAAGGCCAACAAAATACGGATTGATGAGTGTTTTACCTCCGGAGAGAACACCTCATTGTAGTCAATCCCTTCTCTTTGGGCATAACCTTTTGCGTACTTGATTCACTGAAGATCCTTCTTTCTTAGCATATACCCACTTGCAACCTATGGCCTTCTTACCGTTTGGAAGATTCATAAGAATCCATGTGCCATTCTTATCAAGAGACTCCATCTCGTCCTGCATTGCACCTTCCCATTCTTTACACTCTGCACTGCGTACAGCTTCTAAATAGGAAGTAGGAGTACCATCTTCAACAACTGGTAATGCATAAGCTACAAAATCATCCATCCAACCAGGTTTCCTGACTGATCTTCTTGGTTTGCTGATTACTATGGTCTCAGTGACAGTAGCTTCTGTATCTTCTACTGACTCGTGTTCCTCTTCTACAACAACGTCACTATCATTTGGAACTCTATTAGCTACTTCTCTTACAGACCCAATGTCTTTAGAATTATTCTGAATAGATACAGACTTAACTGGAAGTGGTGTTTTACACCCCAGGATAGAGTACTAAAGGCACCCCATAAATGCACCGGAAGCACCCTAAAAATGTGTCGGAGGAACCCCGAAAAAAATACTATCTACGCCCAAAAATTACTATTTGCACCCCATAAGACAAGTGCTAAAGGGACACCCGTGCAGGATTAGGGGGAGGACATGTTCTTCTCAAATTCAAAAAATGAATTTTGGCGGGAAAATATTTTCATTAACAGCAGAATTTCGATCGGATGTTTGGACGTGATTTAGTGAGATTCAATCCCTGAAACTTAGTGGGTAGACATGATTTGACTATAGAAAGCTAGTATGGGTGATTTTATCGATCAAATTTGGCTGGATAACATGGTTTGATCCAAACAGGGAGTTGGAGGAAAAACATGAGCTTGCATGAGTTGTGAGAAATTTAAACGTGTACTGCACGTGCTTGGAAGATTTAATCGATATTATGGAGCGTGAAGAAGGTATAGAAGGAAAGAAATACAGCTGCAGATGCGTGAAAATCAAAATCAATGAAAAAAATGGAAAAAAAATATACCCGAGTAAAAGAAGATTATTTGTAGTTAATGGAGGAGATTCAATGCCGCAATGATGTATAAATAGGTTCCTAGGATCACATAGAAGGGGTGTCTGGAGTTTGGGGGGCTGAGAAGGCTTGAGGAGGCGAGAATCAGAGGTTTACAGGCTCTGCTGTTGCTGTTTCTGCTGCTGCGGAACTGAAGAACACGAAGAACATAAGACGCCCAAAAACAGTCGTAACTGATACAGTGTATGCGACCGTTTCAGGACAGTCTTATATGCTACAGTAACAACAGCACTTTACAATTATCGTTCTCTGTAACAAAGGATTGTAACAAATATAATTGTTACAAAACCCGATTTTCACCATTTTTTCCCCTTTTCATCAATTATAAAACACTTTTGAGCATTAATAAAGATGAATTTTGAGCGTGTTTCCATGATGATGATGAGCTAATTCTCGCGTAATCAAGGCACGGAGGAAGCTATTGATGCATGAATAATTGGTAATTATTTTACTCTTCTCTAATTTGCATTTTATAATTCACTCAAATCACTGCTTTGCAGAATTTTAATTGTTTGCATAATTTTCTTAATTAGTTGTGATTCAATTAGATAGGTTATACTTTGTTTAGATAATCTATGCTTAAGGAATACAATTAATGTTTGAGAATATGCCTGATTATTTGTGAATTAAGAAATAAGAGATTTTAAAGATAATTAAAGTTTTGGAATTTTTACCATCATTCATTCATGTGTAATAGTGGAATCTAGTGTCTTGGTTATTTTCAATCTTGAAATTAAATTTTCTCTATTTTTAGTTTAAATAAGTCTAAAATCAATCGCTTTCACAAGTCTCAACGAACCTTTTACTACAACAAAGTTGAAATTACATCACGACACGGCTATCAAGCTTGCTTTCACTAACATGATACCACGCAGGACAACCAAAGATATGAATTGAGTCATAGTCATAAGCTGGTTTACCAAACCATTTATCCATAGGAGTTTTACCTTCTAATGTAGCTGATGACAACCTATTAATGAGGAAGCACGCATATGTAACTGCCTCAGCCCAAACGCCTTACCTAATCCAGCATTAGATAACATACATCGTACCTTCTCCAACAAAGTACGATTCATGCGTTCAGCTACCCCATTCTATTGCGGTGTCTTCTTAACTGTGAAGTGCCTTTTTATCCCCTCATGCTGACATACTTGCAAGAACGGATCACTCTTGTACTATCCACCATTGTCCAAATGTAGTACTTTGATTTTTCTGCCAGTTTGAGTCTTAGTTGCCTTCTTCCACCTCACAAAGACTTCTAGGACTTCATCCTTATGCCTCATGGTGTACACCCGTACGCGCCTAGAATAATCATCAATGAACGACACAAACCAATGTTTCCCTCCCAATGATGCATTCTTGGAAGGACCCCAAACATCTGAGTGAACATAGTCAAGAACTCCACTAGTATTGTGGATTGTTGTGCCAAAGCTTGTTCTTGTTTTCTTGCCCTTAACACAATGTTCACAAAATGCTAACTTGAAGGTAATAGCACCTTTCAACAAGTTTTGTTGAATCAAACTATCCAAAAACATTTAATGGCTCAGAACCATCAGCAACCTTCCCTCGCTGCAAAACACACATGCCATCAGATGTAAAGATATAAAACAGGGGCAAGGTATATATACCTTAAAATGTTAAGAAAGTATTTTATACCTTAGCATCCTCTGCAGCTCGGGCGATCTGCGTTCACCATTTATAGGTAAGAATGATAATTTACACAGACCACGGCGTGAAACTTAACCACAGATCATGGATCCTCGAAGAACACGGCTCATCTCGCATCAGCTAAAACCACAAGAACTTCTGTCACCTGTTGAATAACAATCCACACAGTAGCAGAAAGTGTTTCTAAGCTAAACAGCACGAAGAAACACACTATATAAAGTGTTTCCAAGATAAACCGTGTAAAGAGATACAACGACGGATGGTGGAAAAATCAATTTCCCTAAACCATCAATGAGCCAAAGACGATATGCGAAGAGATGAGTCTTTTCGCAGAGACATCGGTGATGATCTAGAGATTAGATCAAGAAGAACCGACGAATCAAACAAATGAGAGGGAATACTATCATGTTCAGGAAAATATTAATAAAAGACCTCGCCGCCATGGAGGACGGGGAGGAAAACTTTCACCAGGCATAAAAAGCTTTTATAGAGAAAGCTAAAAACTCTGAACTTTGCAGAAGGGAAGAAGAGAATAAAATCTAATTCTACATCCTATGAAGACTTTTATAGAATAAAAATCCTCGGAAAACTAATCAACATTTCCAAATCCAAAAAGTCAAGGCACAATAAATAAAATGACGGAAATCCCGGGAAATGACCATGAAAGGAGAGACAAAAATTCTCTATCTCAAGAAAGATTCTTGGGACAACCAACCGGCGCCTCTAGTCGAACAAGTAAAAGCGCACTAACAGTGCAGACATGGCGAGAATCTCGGACATGGCGATAAAGAAGGGACAGTTACGAAGTTTTCTCCCCATCATGCCATTGGCAAGATACAAACAAAAGGAGCAAAATGTGAAGGAAAAATACCCGATGGCCACGTGTCAACATCTCAAAGGATGGTTTCATGATAAGGTGATGAGACAGATGCACCGAGTCCTACTCTAAAAGGTGATTTCTTCTGAATCGAGATGCATGCTACGACGTTAAATAAATGACGCGTGTAAGCAGTGGTCTAATCGACTCAGACGGTCAAGTCTAAAAAGAAGGAATGCATTTAATGAAGGATCATAAGAGGCATGGACGAATCTACATCGTATCAGAAGGCTCGGTGATTTATACTATGACTCGAAGATGGTGCAATACGAGATCCCCCTACGAGGAGCAGCACGATGACGTATGAAGCGAGATAACTCGGAAGGAGAACCGAGCAGGGCATCATGAGGAATAATATAGATCTCGTCCGAAGTAATGAGAAGATGTACGATAGCTCCACCAACTCGGCGAGATCAGGCCTTCACGAGCCTAATTTTCCTATAAATACCAGTCCATGTAGAAGGAAATTGACATGTATTGTTAGATGGTCTTTCTACAGAGAATTCCTGAGAGAGATCTAGAAAAAGAGAGAGTGAGAAATCTAAGTGATATTTGTAGCTCTTTCAAGGGTAAGACCTTAATCAATAAAGAAAACATCTTCTTTCCCGTGAACGTAGGTCTTCATGGCCGAACCACGTTATATGCTTGTGTCAATCTTTACTTTTAATGTTCTTTACATCTTGTTTATCTTTGAATCTTGCATATCAAGTAGTTTATAGCCTTTAGATCTATATGGGTGTAGCCATCAGAAAGGATGCAACTACACAAATTAAAAACCAAAGCAAATACACCAACAAACAGTGTGCTATCTTCTAAGACCATAAGATCAGCAACACCCAACTTAAACTTCAAATAGAAAACAACTAACAGAACATGCCAAAGTCTCCATACTTCAGCAACCTTATAGGTTCAGGCACTTGCAAACAACAATGCAATGCTGATAGATGCATTTATGTGTCTATTTTCATCTCTATTGTGAATAATGTTAGTACCCATTTTTGTATTTATTTTGGTATTTTATCTCTTTGTAGGTGTTTTTTGGAGAAATAAGATTTTGCGGCGAAATTGGCTCGAAAAGTTGATAAATGCAACCCAAGGGACGAGTGTTATGCGGACTCAAGCAACGGATAAGGGGCGACCATTGGATAAGGGGTAACCTTTCCCCTTCACGTTCAAATTCTGAATTTGGGCGGGAAACCAAAAACGTGAAGGTTGTTTTCTGGCAGTTTTGGTGGTAGTGATTTGGAGGAGTTTAAGGTCGATTAAACCTCTGATTTTCATAGGTAGACTCCTTATGGGTCTAGGAATCCAACATGGGTGTTGAAATCGATTAAACTGGGCTCAATCGACGGGTTTTGATCTCAACAGCAAAATATTGAAAATCACGTGTGTGACCGATTTTAGGAAATTTTAGAGAGATTAAAGGCAAGATTTTCTTTCCAAAGCTTAATATATATCTAAGGAAGAGTTTAGAATCAAAAGGAAAGCCCAGATATGCGTGGAAATTCTAAAACAAGAAATTGCCGCAACTTTTCCGTGAAGAGAAAGAAAGAGATTTCGGAAGATTTTGGAGAGATTTAATCGCTCTTTTTGATATAAATAGATTGGTTGGGTCATATAGAAGGGGTGTCGAGAGTTTGGGGGGCTGAGAAGGGCTGAGGAGTGAGAAATCAAGACGAATAGAAAGCTACCTGCTGCTGTTTTCTGCTGGTGCGGAGCTGATGAACACGAAGAACATAAGACGCACACCGAACAGTCGCAAAGAACACGAAGAACTTCGACCCACATTGAACCGTCGCAGTAGCAGTCTTATATTCAACTACAGAAAGCTGTTATCGTTTTTGACTGTCTTTGCTTAATACTTTCAGCGACCATTACCTTCCTTACAACAAGCTTTTTGTAACTATAGCTCATTCTTTCTAATAAAAACACCTTATTTGATCAATGAAATCAACTTTTGAGCATATTTCTAATATGAGGAGCTAAACCCCAACACTGGGATGACGGAGGAAGCCCTATTTCACGCATGTGGTAATTCTAATAATTCTTTTATGACTATTTGCATTGATTTTTAATTGATTTATGATTTTAATTGAATGGGTGTGATATTGTTTGATGATGTATGCTTGGTCAATGTATTTTTGATACATCATGCTTTTGATTTATAGTCATTTCTTTTTAAAAATCTACTTTTGGCAAAGAATAAGAGTCCATATTTTTTAATATTTAAGCTATAATTGTTTGGAATTATTATTTGAATCACATGAATGAAATTTGGTGGAATCCTGAGTCCCAGTAACTCTCGCACCCTTTGTAATATTTTTGTATATATTTTTATTAAATTTAAAAACTCGAATCTTCACAAGTCCGAGTGAACGACAACCTTACTTACCACTTTAAAATTACATCAATTTTTTGCGCCGCCGACGCGGACTTGTTTTTAGGGTTTTTAGATTTATTTTTATTATTTTTGTTCTTCTTTACGCGTTTGGTATTTTTTGATTATTTTTCATATTTGGAACGGAGCTAAAAGGAAGGAAAAAGTGTTATAAGAGGAAAGCATCGCCAAAGAAGGAAAGAAAAGAGGAGTCCAAAGGAGTGAAGAAGAAGATTTTTGTATATAGTTATTTTATTTTAGATTTTATTACTTTTTATTTTTAGAAATTGTAAATAGGGTTTTATTTTTATTCTTGTAATTTTTTATTTTTGGACTTTTTTTTTTATTTTTTTGGACATTTGGACTTTGGACATTATTTTTAAACCCTACGGAAGGGTATATTTTTAAATATAAACTGTTTGCAGGGAAGGACGACGATTACGATATCGTCTCGGCCCCTCGGGTTCGCACACTGACATAGGAGTTAGTGGCCCGAGTCGACTACAGCGGTTCTTCGCCCGTCTGGTACGGGAGGAAAACTTTTAAACACCCGCGAATCCCCTGTCAGCGGGTTTACTGTCTTCCTTAAGGTGCATATATGCCGAGGAATTGAATACGGACATTTATTTTCCTAGTAAAGGGCAAGGCCTGGCCATATAAGATAAGAGTTCGGATTTCATCACCGTTCTCTTCTTGCCCGCTTTAGGAAAACGATACCAAACGCGATCCCAAGCCTAAAATTTTGATTAGAACGAGACCAATAAGGTAACGAGCTTGTAGGAAAGTCGTTTGAAAGGACTGTATTGGGTATTTTGTTAGCCTAACTCAAAGTTCAGGAAGATTAATGTAAGTCAATTAGAGTCGCCTTGTAACCCAGGGAAACGTTGCCAAAGAGGTGGGGGTATCAAAGCTCCTCTGAGCTTCCTCTACTTCTCTTTGACTTACTTTATTCGGATCGATCTAGAGAGGTTTGCTAAAACTATACCCAGTTGCCTTTTGGGAGAGTAGAAGCTGGTCTAGAAACAATCTAAGGGTGCCATCATGCTTGTTGTTTGCTATATTTTATAGGTTTGATTTGGTCGAGTCATCCTTGTTTGTGATTGTGTAGAATTCCCTTGCAATTAAGAATGTCGAACTGGTATTACAATAGCCAATATAATGAATATCCGACTGAGTTTCAAAATGGACATTATTCATATTACGACCATAGTGTAAATAGTGGTTGGGAACACAACCCTTTTGAAGGTTATGGTTCATACCATGGTGAGCCCAATTACTATCCACACACATACCGGTCATACGAGCAAGAAAATATGGATTATTATAGTGCTAGTACCTCGTCTTTGGACAATACAATCAAACTGTTGAAAACTAGTCCTTATTATGATCCTTCTGTTCCTATTTATGATCCTTCCGTATCTTTAGAAGAGTCTCTTAATCAATTAACTGAGCAAACAAATAGGTTTATGTCGGAAATGAATAGACAAACTGCACCATTGAGAAAACTTTCTATAGAGGAATCCCTCAAGCTGATGGCTGAGACGAACGAAAGACTTGCTCGAAATAATCTTAATTTCCAATACAGTGTTTCCAATAATACCCTTGAAAATAATGATAGTTATTTGCATAATCAAGATGACGAGGTTAGAATTGGTAACACTACATGTTTAGATGAGGTTCAACCATTTCCATGCTATTATAATGACGATTATGATGAGGATAGTGTTGATGAAGAATCTGAAATATGTAGGCATAGTGATCAGGAATTTGTTACTCCAATTGAGATTTATAATGATAATGTTATTTCTAGTTCAAATCCAAATAATTTTAATAATTATTCACCTATTCAAAAGGACGAGGATTTGTCTAGAGATATCCCTGTTTTAGACGATGTAGTTTTAACTTTTGATTACGAAGCCGATAGTGGTTTAGAGGAATGGGTTTATTCTGAAAATGATGTTTTAGAGTCTAGCGACTTAGAAACAATAGTCTTAGACAAAGAAGATGAACTCGTAGAGCTTTTAAATTTGAGTGAGGATACATCACCTGAGTATAACCTAAAAGAAGCAATTGACTATTTTCAGGATTCTGATGATCTAGAAATTAAGGAAATTATAGCTAGTCTGTCCAGAGATACCCAAAACTCTAAGTTTGGGGGTGATTATCATTCTCCATGTGCCTTACCTTTAGCTCTTACAAAGATCCCTCACTTAGGACTTGATATTTGTGCCTCGACCATTTTACAAGGTTACCTTCATACTCGTTTTCCCGAACCTAATGATGTCCAGAAAGAAGCTCAGAAGTTAGAAACCCATCCTCTGGTTGATGTGGTTTGCCCAGGCTATGATACCCAGATTGACTTTGTTTTCCCACCAAATAGTTTTCTTCCAACTGTGGGAACGTTTATATTCCAAATTTGTCGAATATTAAGTTGTGATACTAAACCTAAATGCTTTAGGAAATTAAAATCGACACATTTGCTTAAGAATGACCACTACTCTCATTGTGGTCAAAGTGAGGAGTTCAGGAAGATGGATCGTGAAGACCTTGCAAGTGAAGCTAACAATGACTTGCTTCTTGCAAGAGGTCGTTCAACATACATGAGAAAGAAGACTGGTGGTTATGGTAAAGGTAGGGGACGTTCTAAGAGTAGAACGCGACTGCAGAAAGATGCGTGTGCTTGGTGCCATGACTTTGGTCATTGGGCTAAGGATTGTATCAAGCGTAAGGCAAGAGAAGGAGATAATGGTAATACCGAGGTGAACATTGCTAAAGGTAATGAAGAATCAGATGATGCTTCTGATTTCTCGCTGACTGTGACACCATTAGCTTGCGCTCTCGGTGGACCGGTCCTTTTGTGGTCCGTACTGTTTTTCCTCATGGAGCTGTTGAGATCGAGACACCGGATGGTAGTAGTTTTTCGAAGGTTAACGGTCAGAGATTGAAACCCTTTTTAGAGCCATTTCCTACAGGTGATGTTGAGGAGGTCCCTCTGGAGGACCCTTCTTACCCTTGAGTGACCATCGAGGTCATTGTATGTTGTATATTAGTTTTTGATTTCTCTCTTCACCTAGGTACTATCTTTCCAACTTATCCTTGTGTTATTTTTGGTACTGCTCTTTCATTAGAAACATTGAGGACAATGTTAGATTTAAGTTTGGGGGTATGGGAAAAAACTTTTTAGTTTCAATAAATAAACTCCAGAGCCTAGAAATTTATGCCTATTAAGGATGGCACTAACCAATCTAAGTGGATGGAAGCATTTTGGTTTTAGGAGTTGAGGAACCAATCTGAGTAGATGGAAACATCTATAAGAGTCTATTCGTAAAAGCACATAGCTCAGGTGTTAGAAATAACATGATAGTTTCGCCATATCTCGTTGAGTCCTTTTCACTTCTGTTTTTATTTTATTTATTTTAAATATGTTTCTCTAAGCGATTAGGTGGGGCTCACGATTCAAGTTGTTACCACTGCTAGGGTGTAATAGAGTGATTGAGATACTACAAAAAAAAAAAAAAAAAAAAAAAAAAAAAAAAAACCACAACAAAAAACCAATCGGAATAAATTTTAACACTTGGATAGCAATATGTGTGTGTTCTCCCTGTCTCCGTCGCCTAAACAAGCGTGGAATGCAGGATCCACGGGAATTACCATGTAATCTGCTGACAAGAAAGCATGCGCTTGGATCCACAAGATCTAATCATGTTGTTAGTTCTAAATAAATAAATAAATAATGTGTGTTCAATAAATCGACCGCTGGTTCCCTTGTATATGCCAGACGAGTTGATCTAGAATTAAGATTATTGACCGCTGGTCCCCTTGTATATGCCAGTTGTGTTGATATTAGTCAGACCGGTATCTCAATCCATTAGGATAGGTTCATCTTGGCAGAGGCCTTCAGACAGATATGAGAAAACACCGTTCACCTAGTCAACATCAAAACCATCTATGTTTTTCTATATCCATCTCTTAATCTATCCATGTGATTTGTTGACTCCGGATATTGATGTCCATAGTGAAACTATCTGAGTAGAGCTCTGTCACTTATATATGAATTTTAGTATGCTTGAGTGCAAACTCGTGTACAACAATTGGAATTTCGCATCAGGGTACTTCCTCTCGTAATCAATAAGTATGCCAACCAAGGAGGTTCTTTAGTGCCATTTCAAGGTTCTGCTTAGATAGCTAGGGTCTGGAGTAAAGGTTTTGTGGGTACACCTCTGGTAAACCTTCCCGAGACTATAACTAGGCCACTAGGGCCACCTAGGGGTTCAAAGGCTTGTTGCACATGCTAAGTGCAATCGCGATGCCTGCGACAGTGAGTTAGGATTTTATTTTGTAGATTAAATTTGCTCGGGACTAGCAAATAATAAGTTTGGGGGTATTTGATAGACGCATTATTGTGTCTAATATGTCTCAATTGTATATATTGTTAGTGTTCGATTTTGTATTTATTTTGTTATTTTATGTCTTTGTAGGTATTTTTAGAGAAATAAGCTCTTGCGGCGAAATTGGCTCGAAAAGTGGTGTTTTACACCCCAGGATAGAGTACAAAAGGCACCCCAGAAATGCACCGGAAGCACCCAAAAAATGTGTCGGAGGAACCCCGGAAAAATTACTATCTACGCCCAAAAATTACTATTTGCACCCCATAAGACAAGTGCTAAAGGGACACCCGTGCAGGATTAGGGGGAGGACATGTTCTTCTCAAATTCAAAAAATGAATTTTGGCGGGAAAATATTTTCATTAACAGCAGAATTTCAATCGGATATTTGGACGTGATTTAGTGAGATTCAATCCCTGAAACTTAGTGGGTAGACGTGATATGACTATAGAAAGCTAGTATGGGTGATTTTATCGATCAAATTTGGCTGGATAACTTGGTTTAATCCAAACAGGGAGTTGGAGGAAAAACATGAGCCTGCATGAGTTGTGAGAAATTTAAACGTGTACTGCACGTGCTTGGAAGATTTAATCGATATTATAGAGCGTGAAGAAGGTATATAAGGAAATAAATACAACTGCAGATGCGTGAAAATCAAAATCAATGAAAAAAATGGAAAAAAATATACCCGAGTAAAAGAAGATTATTTGTAGTTAATGGAGGAGATTCAATGTCGCAATTATGTATAAATAGGTTCCTAGGATCACATAGAATGGGTGTAGAGAGTTTGGGGTCGAGAGGAGAGCTCAGGAGGCGTGAATCAAGAGTTTTCAGAACTCTGTTGTTGCTGCTGCTGCTGCTCGTGAAGAACAGGGAAACAGCGACGGTTTCTTCAACTGGTTGTAACAGTTTCTTCAACTGGTTTGCAACATTTATCTTCGTTGTAACAGTTTCTTCAACTGGTTTGCAACATTTATCTTCATTGTAACAGTTTCTTCATCCTCTTCTGCAACATTTATTTTCATATTTGTAACAATTATCTTCATCATAACAGTTGAGAGTTGAAACAGTCGGTCTGTAACGCACCTTTGCTGTTGCAGATTTCCTGTTTCATTATTTTCTCTTCTTGTAAACACTTTTTGAGCCATGAATACATATTTTGAGTGTGTTTTCGACATGATGAGTTAAACCCCAACACTGGGACGACGGAGGAGGCCGAACTTCATACATGGGTAAATTTATTTTTATTCTTTTTATGACTTTTGCATTAAAATTAATTGAAATATGATTTGATTAAATTGGTTGTCATTTGATTAGATGGGTCATGCTTAGCTTAGGTGATTTGATGTCCCATGCTTAACATTTACAATCAATGTTTTGAGAATCTACCTTGGCAAAAATAGAGTCCATGTTTATATTTCTTGAGCTAAAATTGTTGAGAATAAATAAGTGAACCTTATGTTATAAAGATTGGCTAAATCCTTAGTCCCAGTACCTCTCGCCCATTGTTAATAGTCTTTGTATATATTTATTTAGTATTTTTAAAAACTTTAATCTCTACGAATCCGAGTGAACGACAACCCTATTTCTTACCACTATCTAAAATTACATCACATAGTACCGATATTTTCCCCATTTTCACCACCTTTAGCCAGACAGGTGTGGGGTTTTAATTGAAAATGCCTTGGTACTATGTAGGGAGATTCCACACCTTATTAGCCTCCACCTAGAACTCCGCATATCCCATGTGGGACTAATCTTATGGGCTTGGGTCGAGCCAAATCCCCAACAATCTCCACCTTGGCGAGATCCAAGCTATCTCACCAACTATCGTCGTACGATCACCGTTATGCAACATCTTGAGGTACACCTTGCTCCTTCATGTCCACAACTCCACATTGATTGGCACCACTTAGGTGTACTACATGCCAACTCAATCTACCGTACACGATCGTCATCCGTATATTACCGTCGAACCTGGTTACAGTCAATATGCGCCCTTTGAGCCTTGGCTGCCACTTCGAGCTTGCTCCACCTGAGTTAGAGAGGGAGACGATCTAACTCCACCATGAGCCCTAGCTTAGGCTTGCCTTACTCCACCCGAGTTAAAGTGTTCCGCACCACCTAACTTCACCTTGCGCACCTCATCCTTCCTTAGGGTTGACATCCATAACCATTCGATCTCTTAGTAGCCCTAGCTCTGATACCAATTGTTGCGCCCAAGCCTACGGAAGCGTTAAGTCTGCACTGTTACAACGGTACCTCAATATCACCAAGAACACAATCACACACACAAGAAGAACAAGTATTTAACGAGGTTGAATCCTCGGGAAAGGAATAAGCAATTTTATATATCACCGTATATGTTGGAATATACAAAGCCTAAGAAGAGAAGAAGAGAACTCTTACTAGTTCTGGTGTGTTTTCTCTAGTTCTCTCTATGGCTATTTATACACATCAATAGGACTAGACACATTCCTTAACAAGGATTACTTTCCTACAAGTATAGGGTTTCCTAACTTAACTCTAAGAGACAAATCTCTTAAGTTGCTATACTTAGGACACTAGTAATTGGTTTCCCAAACCAACTAGATTTCCTAATCTAATCCTTGACCATCCTACCAACATGTTACTGCCTCAATTTCTTAGAAATGTAAGAATGCAAATGTAATGCTTGTCGAGGTTTCTTTCGGATGCACTCTAGGCACTCAGTCATAAAGATTTATGAAAGTAAAACATTTTTCATTTCGATATTCTCCAAAAATGGGGGTGGTCATCACAAGCATCCTCGTCAACCAAAAGAACCGCTCTATTAGGCAAAGCATAAGCAACAAAGCTTGTTTCACAATAAGCATGATAAGAACTGATATGGCAGTTCTCAATTCTCGTTGAGCATGGCTCCTGAACTAGATGTGAGAAACCGTGAAATTTATTTTACCACGAAACAATCCATTTCAGTCTTATATATGTTTTATTGAGGGTGTTCCAAGTTTTTACGAAAGAAAAGATGAAGTTTTTTCATCATGCATAGCTAAATTACTAGCAATTGTGAGAAGACTACCATGCTGTTCGTTTGAACAGCTTTTCTTTCTTGGTGTAACCAGACCCCTAAAAGAATTTATTATGGAAAACCTAAAAAGCTCCCAGTTTAAAATAATTACTTAGGTGTAAAATGGGATTCCACATGATTGGCTTTACCTCAGGTTTACAACTGCCACAGAGTATTTTGCAAGCCTAAGTAGCAAGGTTTGTCGAAGAGTGATGCCTCTGTTGATTTTCTGTTCATATGGTTTTCATTCTGTAATGGATTGTAATTCTAGTAAGGTGTAAAATGCTCCCTTCGGAGTTTTATTTCAACCACCAACTGTTTGAATTTGTTTTTGTTAATTTTTGGGCAACGGATTTAGTAGGAGTTTTCTGTGTCGTCATCGTTGGAAACTCAGTGGGATGGTGACAGTATTTAGAGTACAATGGGTTTATACTTCTTCAGCTTACACATTCCTCTAAGTTTTAGGGGGTTATCTGTAGTTGCTCAGATACTGCAGCAGCCAGTTCTTGATCCACAGATAGAGGTGAGGCCTACTGTTACCACAGGTTTTACCAAGATGTATCTTAAGATTCTTAACTAAAAATGATCAACTTTCTCCGGTTTAAAACTGCTGGTATCGGTGTATTCTATCTGATACTAAAGCTGGGTTTACTTGCTGACTTTATGCAGGCAGTGTCAATACTTTTGATTGTAACTATGGAGTTATTTGGGACTTTAGCACTGTTGAGGTACACTAAAAAGACAGATTATAAGCTCGCAAGTTTCTTCTTCCAAAGTAGCGAGTTTTCAAAGCAGAGGAACTGGGTGAAGGCATCATGTTTAGGCATTGGATTTCTCATTTTCTTGGTTTTTCTTACATCATTTGTCGATGACATTCTAATTGGTACCAAGGTTAGTCCAAGGCGCATATATTTCTTTGTATTCATCTTCCTGTTTTCCTATGATTAACAGAACTGATGCATGGTATCATGCTTAGTTGATTTAAGAAGATGGAATATCTTGTGAGTTCTTACAGTCTTGATCAAGGACTTCCAAAATAAAACCTACTGCATCATCGTGGCAAACCTTTTTCTGTTTTTCTCCTTTGTTTTGGTGAAATGTTAAGGTAAAACTTGATAACATACATTGTCGATTATGCAGTTCTGAACATTTCTTCTTTGTTGTTTGTGTGGTTTATATCAGGATGTGAACAACCCAATACAGAAGGAGATTCTTTCAAGTGGCCCAATTGCTAAAACGGCATTATTCTTTCTCTATTGCTTTATAACACCTTTGCTGGAAGAGACTGTTTACATAGGTTTTTTGCTGACATCTCTCTGTACTTCAAAGATGAAATGGCAGCAAGCAGTAATCTTAAGCTCTTTCATTTTCAGTTTGGCTCACTTTTCTAGTGACAGTTCTCCAACTCTTCATCATTGGTTGTGTTCTTGGTTGCTCTTATTGCTGATCTGGAAATTTACTTTCTTCTTTCACTATTCACGCTTTATATAATGCATTAACATTGATAGTTACCATTTTATCTTGAAATAAAGTATGATTCTTCACAGTAGTTTGCATTTGTTCGTTATCTTAATCCGGACAGCTGTTTTGATTTATGTTCTGGTTCTGGCTTAGTTCATATGGATCCCAACCGAGGCTATCAAGAAGTGGAACCACTTATAGCGTCAAACCAGTTCCAGCTCCAGTTCCAAACATATTGGTATAGCAATTAAACAAGGATGGGTTCTGATTTAGTTCAGTTGTGAGCTAAATGGATAACCATTTGCATAACAATATCTTCACAAGTTTCTTGTTCTATCCATAGAAAGAAGACAGAAAGAAATGAACTAAACGGAAGAAAAACAGAAGAAAAAAATTCATGCATCCTGAACAACTAAGCATTCCTTCGATTCGTTCTGCATCTCCATTGTCGTCGTCATTGAAGTGTCGCAGGGAAATTGCTGAAAATTTTCGATCATTGCATCCGGATTCGTCAATTTATAACCTTGCCAATGGAAATGTTATGGCTTTATCACATGATGGTGAAAATCTTCTGCATCCAAGGTAACTCCTACCTCCAAAATGTGTGAAGACCAGAGTCTGGAACAGCCATTGTGTTGGTTTAGACCAGAGTCTTATAGATGGATACCTCGAACTCAAAGCACTCCAGTGCAGTGCATCTGTTTGCTAAAGGTTTAGGCAATTTTGTCTATCGAGGAATCGCTCGTCTCTCCACTTTTCCTCAAAGACCAGCAAATCGTTTTCACCCATCAAAAGATTGGCGACCATAGTGGGAGATTAATCTCTCGGTTGCAATCCCAATTCGTCAAAGATGGTCGATCTTAGGTCAGGCTCAGTCACAAATCCTAACCCTAACTCAAGCATTTATAAAACTAGCAACAATGGTGGCACTCCAGTCACTCTTCCCGTTTCCAACAGTGGCGCTGCTACTGATACTACCCCTCTAACCAACAATACCGGTGTCTATGATGAAACCAACATCGGCACAAGAAACAATCCTCTTTTCGGCCGAGCTCCTGGAGAAATCGAAGAAGATCCACCTACCATAGCCGACCTCATGAAAGTTCAAGAAGTTCTCACCAAGAATCAGACAGACATGGCTGCAACATAGAAAAAGTTGTGGGCTTATCTCAAAACTCTCACGGAGAAGTTGTCTCATGAGCAAACTCAGCCCCAACGTCAGTCGGAGAAAGGAAAAGCAAAGGAAACATCCTCAATCGTTGGTCCTGCAGATAACCACCAGCAAAAGAACCGTCAAGTTTCATCACTCGAGAAGATTTGGAACGCTTTGTGGAGGATTGTGGGAATGACAAGACATCATATGTTCATCATCACCAACCTCCATATCCTTCTGCTATACAGAGAGTTCCCCTTCCCAAAGGTTACACCTCTCCAACATTCACACTCTATGATAGAACTGGAAATGCCCGGGAACATGTCTCGCGATTCCTGGAGTCACTGAAAGAGGATGAGTACAACCATGTTGTCCGTTTGAAGGAGTTTCAAAATCTCTAACAGGCAGAGCATACACATGGTACAACAACATCGCACCATGAAGCATCGCCGGTTGGGGAGAAATGATTAATGCTTTTTACAAAAAATTCTTTCTTCGTTTCAGAAAAAGTTACTCTCTTTTATCTGGGAATGATGTTTCAGAGGAACAATGAACATCCCAATGATTATGTGAAAAGGTTCGGAGTCCAAGCTTTGGATTGCCATGATCCTAATGTTACTAATCAGAAACTTTTAGACTTGTGCATCAATGGAATGATCCCGATCTACAGAGCCTTATTGGAAAATCTCCGATTACAGACTTTCTCGGAACTTCACGAAGCAGCAAAGTGATCATAAACTACTGCACCTGCTTTACTGGAAATGGCGAAACCTAGACTAAGAGCCTCATGATACTCAACGTCTCTTCAACAGACAATACAACCTCCTTCTATGAATGTTGTTGCTCAAGGAAGTTAAAGGAAAGCACCTCTCAAGAGGCACAACTGAAAACGTTGGGGGTACCAAAATACACCACCAACTTTCTTTTAGGCAATCTGTATGGACAAACACAACTCTGAGAGTTAAAACTCAATCAACGAAAGTGTCTAGGGTTATATCTCTATCTCTCTTGCGATTAGAACGTTTACAAAATTAAATCTGTGAACCTAATCAGAAAGAGAGTTCTTGGATGGTACCAAATACCAATGTCTAAGGATCAATCAAGTCGTATCCAACAAACTAGGTCGGATGTCTCTACTCTGATTGATCAACGCACAACCTGTGATATTTCAATTATAAAGATAAACAATATAATGCAGAAAAAGAAATAACACAGACACCAGAAATTTTGTTAATGAGGAAACTGCAAATGCAGAAAAACCCCAGGACCTAATCCATATTGAACACCAAACTGTATTAAGCCGCTACAGACACTAGCCTACTACCAATTAACTTCGGTTTGGAATGTAGTTGATCCCGAACTCAGTCTCCCACTGATTCAGGTACAGTCGCGCTCCTTACGCCTCTTGAATCCCAGCAGGACTCTGCGCAATTTATTCCCTTAGATGGAGTCCCACCAACTAAGAGTTGCTTAAACTCAATTGAAGACTTTAAACCAAATTTGCCTCACATAGATTAAGCCTATATAATTGATTTCCTGATTTACAATCGAAAAGGATGATCAAATCAAAAGTAGGATCAAGGTGATGGAAATCGATAGCAATTTGGCAGAAGTCTAGCTATCCTCAAAATCCGGACTTATGCAACCCGAAGTGCAGCCTAGATTATTATTCACCTCACAAGTATAAAACTTGCGGAATCACAAAGTTGAGACGAAGAGAACTTTGTGATTTCTATGTATCTTGTTCAAGTGATAAATCAACAATCAAACAAGATCAGGATACTCAAGTAATCAAGATAAAATATAATTGGACATGGCTTCACGAATCCCAATGAAGTCTTTGATAGTCATTAAACCCTAAAAGGGTTTCTAGAGAGGACGACTCTAGATACAACTAGGACACACCGAAAAGTAGTGTCAGGATTTAAAGATCCCAGTTTACAAAAGTTCCCCTTATATAGACTTCAAAGCATAGGTTGCTTTAGGTTTAAGCTAAGATAGCTTTGGAACCAATTAAACAGTATTCACCCTTAGATGAATGCTTTGAATCTTATTCACATAAACGAGATATTTCTAATTGATCTAAGAGAAACTCTTGCTCGGTACTTGCTTGAAATATATGCCGATCTCATTTACTGATCTGATATTGGCCACCTTCTTTTTAAAATTTGTAACACATTACAACTACCAAGATGTGTGTAATGTACCTGTTGTCCCAATAGTTTGAAATTATATATATACCTTTGGGTCTAGATCATATTTTGCAATGGCATGGGAAAGACTACATGCATGACTTCTGTGGGGCCTATATACCTTTTATCTCTTGAAGTTGAAGCAACAGATAGCTTCAAAGCTTTTGCAATTTTATGTTGGTCAACATTGTATGTGAGAGGTTACTTCGCAGCCCGTTTTATTTAAAATCTTTTTCTTTTGTCATCACAAAGTTAGACTAAAGAAATGTTTCAATCTTTCGGAATGTTAGGAAGCATATTGTGTAAGGCGTTAAAAAATAGATGGTGCAAACATGAAACCGGAAAGATGATTTAAACTTATTAACCTCTTTATCATTGAATAAAGGTTGTATAGTTGTTTGCTAATTATTTGGTTATTTTTTTTTGAGATACTGGATCTGTACTCCACGCCTTCATGCATCATCCATCTTCAGTTTTTACAGTTGGGCTTAATTTACAAACCAGTATTGATTGATTGTTAAAAAGTAACATTCTTGCTTTTAGCTGGGAAATCACCTAAGAGTTTCTGCACCTTCATTACCCCTCTTCTTTTATCTTTTTATGTTTGGTTAAGACCCTAATGTCATAACAAATGTTCCCATCCTTAGAACTGTCAGCACACTTTTCTTAATCACATGATTTCACCCCCGTATCATTTTTATATATTCATGGCTTTAATTTGCAGGTTTATCGAATGGATTAATTTCTTTTCCTTTTGCAGAGGTACAACATTACATGGGAAGTCAGTTTAGGTTTTGAAGTTAGCCGCTACTCATTTTGTTGCAATAACTCTCTTTCCTCTCCGTATCTTTATTTGAATCCCTATATTTATACAAGAACATTTTGTATGCTTCAAATCACAGGAAGGAGAAGCAAGCAAGGAAGGTATATATTTTGGCCTTTATTTTTTTTGTACTATCATGTTGATTTTTTCCACTATCAATTTTATGCACACTTCAAAAATATTTTCCCTCATATTTCTTTGTTGCGAGTCACAGTGATTAATTTAGATATGTAGTTTATAAATGTTTGTGGCGTTATTTAGGCTTGGATTTTTATATCAATGAACTTATTACCAGAACATGAAGCCACCAGAAGGCCACCAGAAAATGTAGTAATTACTAATTAGACCTCATAGTTGGCTATGAAATTGAGCGAGGTTTGTGAAATTTGTCATGTCAGAAATATAGTAAGAACTGCAAATATGTCTTTCTTTTGTTTGGAATTTTCTCCCCTCGAAGTAAGGTTTTTGTTTGAGCTTGAAAAATGTTGTGCAAGACTCCATTGACTATGGGACAAACATCAGAGGTTGCACCACCCACTTATTTTATAATTTTGTCTAAAATTTGTATATTCGTTACATAAGTTGATTTAAATACTCTAGACTAGGTGAATTTGGATCTACTCTCCCTTGGATTTCCTTTATAAACTTTTTTGAAGTTTTTGATGGGGTTTTGGGGGTTGGTTTCTTGAATTTTGGTATTTTGTGACACTGTTTCTTATTATTGTTTTTCTTCATTCTCGAACTTGTTATGTGCAGGAAATTGCTTCAGATGTTTGCTTCATCCTAGGAATGATTGAGTCGACCTTGCTTTAGAAAAATACTGGATCCATCCATGACTGTCTTTGGGATACTGGAATGCTTGGTCAAGTAACCTTAGTTACAGAAATTGGCTTATATTTAATAGGATAGTCAGTCAAGTCAAATAAGTTTGACTTGACTCAGTTTAGTTAAGTCAGACAAGCATACTTTTGTTGAGTCAGTTGTCTGACTCAGACAAATTAAATGTTTGTAATAAATATGTCTGAACCTCTGTCTGTATCAGTTATTTGATTTTTCCTGTAATATTACTTCTTCCTATTCTTCTGTAATTTATCTTGATTTTTACATTCAACATATCTTGATTATCATGAGAGCATAAGATTTTTCATGGTATCAGAGCATCTACGATCCTTGTTCACGGAATTTACAAAGCTTAACAATTTTATCAACAACTTTTAGCTTCTTCGCATCAAGGTAATATCATATCAAAAAAAATTCCCAAATTCTAAAAATTTATATAGTTCTTGCAAGATTTTATGGTAACAACTCGAAGATCAACATATAACAACGTTATTAACAACATAAGCAACATCAACAGTAGCGGTAACAGTGATACCAACATCAACAGTAGTCTTCTTGTTTCATATCTGGAAAATCTTAATTCACAATCAACTATAACCACAATGTCTTCCGCTGGTAATTCTTGTGCTCTACCCTTTACAAATATATCCAATTTTGTCTCAATGAAACTTGATTCCACCAATTTCTTACTTTGGCGAGACCAATTTCAGGGGGTTTTGTTTTCCTGTGATCTTTATGGATATATTAATGGTGACATAGTTGAACCTCCACAGAAAGTTCTGGTAGATGGTGTTGGAACAGTTAATCCTGAATGGATTTCTTGGAGAAGACTAGATAGGTTTATTTCCACTTGTTTAAAAGCTACTTTTACTCAGACAATCAGTGGTGATGTTCTTGGTTTATCCACTTCTAGAGGGATATGGGAGTTTCTTGAACAAAGCTTTAGAACACAATTTCTTGCTAGGAAAAGTATGTTGAGAACTCAGTTAAATGGGATTAAAAAGGGGAATATGTCTATTGTTCAATATCTACAAAAGATCAAGTCTATCGGTGAAAAAGTTTCTTCACAAAATAGGGAGAAAGCTTTTATTTTTGGAGAAGTTAAGGCTAAACTACTCTCTCATGAACAGTTTCTTGATGAGAGACATCAGGTAAACACAAGTGTATTTGATGATCAAAATTCAGTAGCATTCTGTGAAAGAAATGGTCCATCTGGTTATAATAACAATAGAAGAAATGGTGGAAATAATAAGAATGGAAATGGCAGATATAAGAATAGCCAGTATCAACATGGGTCTACTTCAGGACATCCAAATACTTCTTACCAAAATGGTTCAACTTCAAATACTAATAGTGACAGAAGACATTATATAAACTACTCCAAAGTGTTTTGTCAAATATGTAAGAAGAATGGTCATGCTGCATCTAGATGTTTCTTTAGATATCATCCACCTTCAACTAGGAGTTCAAATGGAAATGTACAAGCTCATTATGCTACTGATGCTCAACCACATTATCAGAATACAACATCAGTTTCTCATGGTACTCAACAGTCATTTACAGGAATGAATGTTAATAGCTCAGCTCTTAATGATGATCCTTTTTCTTCAAATACTGTGTGGCTATCTGACAGTGGAGCCTTAGCACATATGACTGGTGACAGATCAATTCTTCAAAATACTTCTAATTTCAAAGAAAATGAGCAAGTCATGATTGGTAATGGTAAGACTTTACCTATTTCTTTTACTGGTACTTCAACAATTCAAACTTCTTCTATTAGTTTTATGTTGAATGAAGTGTTACATGTTCCTGATATGAAATATAACTTACTGTCAGTGGCTAAGTTTATAAGAGATAATGCTTGTTATATAACTTTTGACCCTTTTGGGTATGAGATAAGGAGTTTGCATGATCATATTCTGTTAGCTAAAGGAAAAATGGTCAATAATTTATATCCCATAACTACACCTAAATTGCAATATGCATTGTCATCTCTTCTTGCTTCTTCTGATTTATGGCATAGTAGATTAGGACATCCTTCTTTAAAAATAGTTCAACAACTTCATAATAATAAGCATATTATCTTAAAGTCTGCTCATTCAAATGCTATTTGTTACCCTTGTCAACTTGCTAAAAGTAAGAGACTTCCTTTTACTGCTTCTCCTTCACATGCTTCTTCTCCACTTGCATTGATCCATTTTGATGAGTGGGGTCCTGCTCCTGTTACTTCATTATCAGGTCATAGATATTATGTTTTATTTGTTGATGATTTTAGTAGGTTTCATTGGATTTATTCAACGCAAGTCAAAACTGATGCTTTACAATGTTTTCAACATTTCAAAAATCTTACTAAAAATTTGATCAACACAAAAATACTTGCTTTTCAAACTGATGGCCCCAGTGAATTAGTTAAAGGTCCTTTTAAATCTTTTATTGAGTCTTCTGGTATTCAACTAAGGATTTCTTGTCCTAAAACCCCAGAACAGAATGGTCTTGCTGAAAGGAAGCATAGACATATTACTGAAATGGGCAATACTATTCTTTAATGCTTCATGTCCTAAAGAATACTGGTATGATGCTTTTTTAGCTGCTACTTTTCTCATAAACAGAACTCCAAGTCCAGTTCTTAATAATAAATCTCATTTTCAAGTTTTGTACAATGATCATCCAGATTATCCTTTGCTGAGAGTCTTTGGTTGTATTTGTTACCCTTTTTTGGGTCATTCAAGAAATGACAAGTTATCTCCCAAATCTTTAAAATGTGTGTTTATATGTTATAGCAATTTACATAAAGGTTATAAATGCTATAATCCTGTTTTAAAGAGAACTTATATTACAAGGCATGTCATCTTTTCAGAAACAGAATTCTATTTTTCCTCTTCTTCTGATACTGAGTCTTCTACTATTGCTGAAATTCCTTCTGTTTTGCCTTCTATTCCTTCATTTACTGTTGTGACTAGATCAAAGTCTGGCATTATAAAACAAAAAGCTTTTCCTGATCATGTTTTACATCATTCTGTTAAGCATCCTATTCCTACTGCTTTTAATTCTTTACTCTCCATTCCTACTGAGCCAAAATCTTTTAAAACTGCTATTCAAAATCCTAAATGGAAAGTTTCAATGAGAGATGAAAATGATGCATTAATTAGGAATGGTACA
>JAJJMB010003897.1:1245848-1260806 GCA_023531105.1 Papaver atlanticum
TGATGTGAGTTTTAATTGTAGTAAAAATAGTGGTGAAAAGGTTCGATGCTCGAACTTGTGAAGGATTCTTTTAGACTCAAATTAACTAAAATAAAATTGTATCAAATTATAAAAAAGACACCGAGACTTTGGATTCCACCATTGACCAATTATTTGATAAATTCTAATCAATATTCATGCAATATTTTTCTTTAAGTTGACTCTAATATTTGCCTCTAATTTGGTTCTTGAAGTAATAATTGTAAGCACGAAGCATGAAACATCAAAAGTATTAAAACCAAGCATGTCCCATCAAAACACTTCACAACTACTCAATAAAAACCAATTTTTCTTTTAAGTTCTATGCAAAAAAATCATGTTAAATAATTGCAATAAATAATAAAAATAGAATTATACCACTTTTCATGGAACAATGGCTTCCTCTGTCGCCTCGGCTAAGGGGTTTAGCTCCTCATATTAATCATGTTCTCAAAATACATCTTTGGTGTTCAAAAGTTGATTACAAGAGAGAAAAGGGTATACTGTAGTCGCTGAAAGTCTAATACAGCGGACGGAATCGTTGCTGAAGAGCTTTGGTGACTGCAGGATGATGCGACCGTAACTCGTTGTCACTGAAAATAAGTCTGCCTCTGCAACTTTCTTTTTCTGCTGTTTATGTTCTTCGTCTTCTCCGGTAACAGTTTGCACCAGCAGAACGTGATTTCTTCCAATGATTTTTCTAGCTTCTCTAAGGCTCTAAACTTCCCCTCACTTCTTCCTTTTCTTCCTAGGACCCTAACCAACCCTTTTATACATAGTAGAGCAAAGAAAATTCGAGAATAAACTTGGTTTTTTCCTCCACAGCACGTTACGTTATTTCCTCTCTTTTTTTCTGTTTCACGTGCATTCGATCAATCAAAGCTGTCCAAACTCCTCCCTTGATAGAAACAAGTCTTTAAGAAGAGTTTCCTTCCACTTCTTCACGTAAATTTCCAAAAATAAACCAAGAAACTTCCCAAAAATAGAACGTGATATTTTAACCATTTTTCACTTCCAATTCGAGTTCTAGCCACTTTGGATCCATTCCAACACCATTACCTTGCCTGTTAGGTCCATAGGAACAAACCCAATCAAATTCAGCCCTTTAATCTCCCTAAAAATCGATCAAAAATCCATCCAAAAATCGTCTGTGAAAAAAAACGAATTCCCGCCATTTTCTGTTTTTGAAAACGTGAAGAAATGTGACCTCCCCCTATCCAGTCCCGGTCTGTACTTAGCAGCTGCCTGAAAATGGGTTACCCCTTATCCAAAGTGAGAGTCCGAATAGCAAATGTCCTCCCAGGAGCCTTTAACAACTTTTCGAGCCAATTTTGCCGCAAAAGCCTATTTCTCCATAAACACCTACAAAGGGATAAAATACCAAAATTAGTACAAAAATGGGTACTAACACTATACATAAAAGAGATGAAAATAGACACATAAATGCGTCTATCATTGCTAAGGGTCTAAGAGTCTCAATTTCTGATGGTGTTTTATTATCAAATGCTTCTGAGTATAGAACAATAGTTGGTATGCTTCAAAACTTATGTTTGACAAGACCAGATATTTGCTTTGGAGTTAACTATGTGAGTCAGTACATGCATGCCCCCACAGATGTTCATATGTTATTAGTCAAGAGAATTTTAAGATACTTAAAGGGTTCAATTGGTGTTGGAATCACACTGAGGAAAGGAGATATTACTTCATTGACAACATATACAGATTCTGATTGGGGTAACTTCCCAGAAACAGCAAGGTCTACTTGTGGTTTTGCAATCTTTTTGGGGCCTTCTTTGATTTAGTAGTCTGGTAAAAAGCAACCTACAGTTTCTAGATATACAGCTGAGGCAGAGTATAAATGTTTATCAGTAGCTACTGTAGAGTTGAAGTGGCTTTCTTCTTGTTTTATCTGAAATACATATTTCTTTAGCACAACCTATTACTCTCTATTGTGACAATACAAGTGCAATCTATTTATCATCTAATCATGTTTCTCATTCCAGGGCCAAACATATAAAGATCCAATATAATATTGTCAAAGAGTTGATTGCAAGTGGTTTTCTGTCAGTTCAACATATTTCCACAGAGAATCAGTTAGCTGATCTCTTTACAAAAGGTCTTTGTGCTCGAGTATTTACTTCTTTACTGCATCAGCTATTAGGCACATCTATATCACCTGCCACTGAAGATTTCTCTATAACAACAGCTTCTTCTGCTGATGAAGAGTTTGTTGTTGCTGCCTCTACTACAGTTGCTTCGGTCAAGTCATATAAGTTTGACTTGACTCAGTTTAGTTAAGTCAGACATGCATAGTTTTGTTGAGTCAGTTGTCTGACTCAAACAACTTAAATGTTTGTAATAAATATGTCTGAACCTCTGTCTGTATCAGTTATCTGATTTATCCTGTAATATTACTTCTTCTCATTCTTCTGTAATTCATCTTCATTTTTACATTCCACATATCTTGATTATCATGAGAGCATAAGATTTCTCAATATTCCTGAATGAACAAAAGAAATGCTTTGCTGACGAACTAAACTTCAATTTGTTGGGGATAATATGTAACAATGATCTGTATGATGGACAGTCGATGTGCCTACGTGGAGGTTGGTGTTGAGTCTTTTGGAAAAGAGTAGAGAGCATATATACATGCGAAGGTTGGTAATACTCTCAACTTTGTTTCTAAAACAACAACCGTATATAATATGATGTAGTTGTCATAACTGAGATATGAGTAACTTATCCATTTCAGGTTACGTACATACTGACACGGACATTTTCCTGACTATATAATCATAATTGCATCCATATTTGGAACCATACCAATGATTCAGCTAAGATTTACGTTGTGGAGCAATTTTTTTTGTTGCTATCACTGCATAAAGATTTTTGGCCATTATTTTAAGATTAAGATACAAGCATTACAAATGTTGCTGCATAAATTATGTTTTTTCATTCGTGAAGTCCCGTTGTTTCTGTTGAAAAGACTAGCATCGAAGGTAAATCCTGTTTCTGTCCCATGCTAAGACAAGTACTTTAAACCACGGATTTGTGGCCCAATGTTAGCGCGTTTGACTACATGTCATAAGGTACGTGTTAAAATCACGCCAGGTCCATATCCAATATTTAACCATGATTTACAAATATATTGACGTTTCTTTTCGTGTTTTATGCCTGCATTTTGAATATGAAAGTAAGTACAGTCCAGCAAAGGTACAAACCTGAGTAATAGTGTAGAACGAAGAGTAATAAATGAAAAACATTAGTCGTTGCATGTTCTTCTACTTTTGATATTTTTTTTGGAGAATAAATGACGCGTTCATACCGTAGAATTATTGATTCACATGCTAGGATGGATATAAATACCACATTGTTATACAGATCAAAAGAAAAAACACCTCTAGGTTAAAGTCTGTGAATAGCTTTTGCTCGCGTTTCGTCAATTCTGACTAGGTAGAATGATATGTAAGTAAAACGCCTTGGCCATATACTTTTTCTAATTAAATTACTAATCAAGAATTGAAATACTAAAATTATTTTAATTCTAATATAAACTATTTGTACAAAGCTCGATTCATAACATTGAAAAAAGTGAAAATAAATTATAGGATTTTTGTAATTATGATTCATTAATCTATTGTAATGGAGGGGGCTACATGCTAAGAACATAACAGTAGGTATTGTAGTATGAAGAATCCAACCCTGTTCGAATTCTGTTGATTAATTTGTTGTTCTAAAATTTATTTTATTGATTTGATCAATTAAGATTTTTGTCCAACAAGGTCTGAATTCCTTTTTTGCAGCCATTTTATGAGAAGGTGTTGGTTTTAATTACTGATTTAGCAAACTCAACCAACTTAAGTAGATTGGGAATGACTTCAATAGACCGTGGCTATAGTTAAGGAAGGGCGAGTTACTGTTGGTTTTATGTTTCTCAAGTTTTAGTAGATTATTAGTTTGTGTAGGTGGTCTCATTGTTTGAGGTAAATTCGGAAATGGCGACGACCTCTACCAATTTTCAAATAAACAAGTTCAGACGGTTATCTAAACTATTCCATGTAAACACAAGGAAGGAAGATTTATGCTCTTGGCCTTCACATTTTTTATGCATGGTTATCTATGCGATCCTGTTATAGGATTTAATTTATTAAACAGTTAAGTTTTTCCTTGTTGTTCATCTTTATCTGTGTCCTTAGCTTTATGGAACCAAAGATATGTTTCTGAAAGGTAAGGAAGCATCTAAAGGACATGCACGAACGGAAATTCCTTAATGGAGATGAGCTTCGGACTGGAACTGTACGTGCATACATTTTATTCCCAACTATGAGATACCTTCCTTTAAGGTTTTGACCATTTTGCTGCTGCTACGGGTAATTTTTATCTTCCGCTTCTTTGAGTACTATCAGTCACATACATTTTACCTATACGTGATATGTTAGAAACGGAATCTAGCACATAGTCAATGCGATCGCGTCGTATATATAAGTCTTAGTGATCGAAAGATCACTTGATACATTTAATGCCTTCGTGACACACTGTTTGCAAGGTTCTGGAAATGGTGAATTATCACTCTCATATCTTGAAGGTTACGTTTGTATAAGTTCATTACTAGGTGGTATTAGTTGGTGTCTTTGTAAGTTGCAAGACTTTAACTCCCTTCTAAGGTAACTTATTTTTCGAGCAAGTACCAGAATACGAACGCAACAAGTTAGCTAAATTAGTTGCTAAAAAGGCCAGAATTTGTAATTTAAACTTCTGTAATTTATGATAACTTTGATGTTTTTCTCTAAGCCTTGATTGTCCAGTCACTTTGATGTTCTTCTCTAATGATAACATCCTTTAATTAGCCCAACTTCAAACAAACTCCATAAGCATCTCACTGGTACTTCAGGTCTTCAGCAGAGGTTACTCTGATAAATATCATAATAAAGTTTTCAAGGTAAAAGATATACTCCCTCTATTTCTGGAAAAGAGTTCATACCACTTTTTCAATTTGGCTTATTTTTATGATTTAACTGCTCAATAAGGAATGACAAACATCATTAAACTAATAAAAGTGCATTATCATTCTTAACGGGATTGCTCTCATCTTCTTATTAAACTCCTTCGTCATATTCAATTCATCAGGTAAGCCTTTTGTACCCGTGAAGGATAAGAGCTTCCAGCATAGCAGAAAACAAACTAATGGTCTTTTTGGTTTCGATAAAAACTAGGCATGCCCCTGATAAAAACAAACTATACTCGTATCAGTTAGGAATTTTAAAATAAAATAAATCCAAAGCTCAAGTGCAAACCAAAGAGAAAAAAAATCGGAGTGAAAAAGGAAAATCTTTATTCAAATATGAGACAGCTCATGACAAACAATAGCTGCGCCAACAATGATGTTGAGAAAACTAATAAAAGAGAAAATTATTATACAAATATGAGACCACTCATGAATGAAATTTTCTAGGCCAACAAAGGTGTTGAGAAAACTAATAAGGTGCTCGATTTTTATTATGCCACAAAGGGGAATTTTCCTTAACGTTAGCGATAAAAGGATGACACAGAAACAAAGACGACATGGAAGAGAAGCTTACCAACATCGTAGAAAATGAAGGAAAATAGGGACAACATTATAATGCACCTTTTACTAAGGAGGAGCACCCAAAATTACCCCTCTTATCTTCTCAAGCTAATATATTATTTTGTTGTTAATGATTTGTTGATGACGAGTTTATGTACTATTACGCAATATGATGATTTTTGGAGTTTGTAAATAAATTATCCATAACCCGGATCATTATTTGAAGTGTTTTGAATTCCTATCATCCTAGAGAGAAGGTCGAAAGAGGTAAGCACAACAATGCGTCGAAGAAGAAGAATGTCGAGGACAACAACCATGTGAGCCAAGGGAATTGAAACAACCTAATCAAATTCTTAAAGGACACGTTGAATATTTTTCCTCCGTCTTCAAGTTAAATTCTTTAATAGTCTATTTGACGTAACGAGTAATCAGAAAAGACAAGCTATGCCACAATAAATGTGGTGAATTTATCAAATGCGTGTAGATATATGGTGTTGAAGTCGTACAGTTATATCACCATGGTTTGCACCAAATTCTTGGCATTATCCTTAAAATCCTCGGTATCCCATTATATTAAACTTATATATGGTGTTGAAGATTTTATTAGCCATAAATAAAGATCATATGTAAAGACAAAAAGTTGAGTTGGGTTGTACGGAATAATTTTTTTAATTCGAGTACCTATTCAAGGTAACTTCATTTTTTAGCGTCGAAAGAAAATATGGGGAGATTTAAAATATCTGAAAGAATGGTTTATTGTAACATGAAAAACTAATAACATATACAAGATCCAGTCACGTCTGATAATCACTTATACCAATAGACAAACACAAAAGTGCATTGAAATAATCAACATAAAGTTTCATAATTTCCAACAACATCTAGAACATTTAGAATAACCAAGATTCTAAATCCCTTAAATCCATTTAAAATTTGGTTTATCGATCATGTTGTTGAGAAACATAGACTATGAATGACTTGGTGAAGTAACTAGGGTTTTCATCACATATTTAAAGAAGACAAAAATAAAAGCTATGGTATTAACATGGATAAAAGATGAAAGCATGCTACGGATAGATATGAAATGTGTATACATCCATGAATTTTTTCGGTAGAAAATTACTAGGCATGCCTGCTAAAAAATAGTTAGGAACAAGACTTCAATAACATGTGACACTAATATTTCCTGTATCAAGTGATCTTTACAATGGATTCCAAATACCACAAACGAACAAGTAATTGTGATAATCATTATAATGAATAATAATGCACAAGATAACTATAATAAGTTATCATGGCCGAAGAGATGTACACAATAACATGTCATTTGTATATTGTATAATTTGCGACATAGACAAGACCATTCACTAACAAAGTTTGAGAATAGAATTGTTCAAAATAATTTCTCAAGAGTAAGTAGATTAAGTTTTTATTTTGCATTATAATTAGATAATGTTATTGGAAAAATATCTCTAAGTATATACAGAACTGTTGAAACTCATCTTTACTTCGTTATCAAATATTGATATTTCTTATAAGTACCAATTCAACAAACATCCTTGAAATATTAAGATCTTAAAATTTTGAGTAATTATGTTAGTTATTTTTTTATGATCATATTAAACTTTCAATTGTTGTTATTAATTATCATGTACAACCATTACAATTTAGTCTCGGCAGTAAGTTCTAATTGTCGTTATTAATTATCATGTACAACCATTACAATTTATTCTCGGCAGTAAGTCTATTGTAATAATAATCTTTTCTTTTTCAATTTTGGTGTTTCTTAAGGGTTTTACACAGAGAGTTGATATCCGTCATAGAAAAAATATATATAATCAAGAATACATATTCACTTCTATATAGATACCATAAGAATTCAGCAACATACGTACATTCTTTGTAACATCTAAATGCACCTCAAGTCAATCGAAATTCATCTCACAATGACAACCTTATCTTCAAAAGGCATTTTCATAAACATCCACCCGCATTACAAAAGGAAACACGGGAAAACAATGGTATGACTTAAAATAAATAATAATATGTCGGATACGGATTAGAGGATATACATAGAATAAAAAGAAAGAACTAAGGACTGCACCACTCAATTAAAACCAACCATAAAGATGTGAGAAGGGTAAATCAAAAAAAAGCAAAAAAAAAAAAAAAAAAAAAAAATTAACCCAGAAGTAGCCACTAAACATTAAATTTTGAAATGATATGAAGGTGATCTATTTTCGTAATTCTTATCAAGTTCAGATTAAATTTGGAAGTGCTGCAATATACCAAAACCAAACCAATTTGATGCAATATATCAACTTTGCAGACATCAGATAATCCAATTCATCAATCTTATTTTGGGTCTTAAAGTCTCACTTCATCGATCCCTAATACTATTATAAATTTATGTAATTAAAATCCACAATTAAATTTGTATCGAGTATAATACCAGTCATATGATAATCAAGAAAATCGGATAAGTATATACATATGAAAAAAGAAGATTATCCACAAAAATTTAAAAACAAAAGATAATAGATAGTTTGATATTAAAACTGATAAACAAAATAATTATGAAATATTGAAGAGACAAAGAGAGGTCACCAATTAGAAAACCAAATCGATGCTTCATGCATTTGGAATTGTGTCTTAATACTTATTGGCCTCATACATCATAAGATTTGCAGTGTACTACTATTATTATATGTAAATAATATTATGATTTATGATTGAAGTAAGGTAAAAATAACATAAATTGAAACATCACAAAGATGACTAACCCGAAAACTTTAAAATTAGGTCAAGGTAGTATTTTAAGTGGTATTATATAGAAATATTGCTTTCCTTAACCAGGTTGAATAATATATAAAGCACAACTAGATAAATTTATAGAAGGTGAGAAATTGTTTTCATATACTAGGAACACAAACCAAGGTAAGGTGAGGGTCAGATTTCCAAATTCTGTTAGAATTCTGTATATACCCAAGCACAAGAAACACAAACTGGCATAAAAAATAGGTTATATAATCCAACAGAATAACAATGTTTACTGCTACATAAACCTGAAAAATAACAGAGTTTTCGTATTAAAACAACGGTTGAGTCGGGCCGTAAGGCCCAGACGATACCTAGTAAATCAACAAATTGAAATTACATGAGTTCTTTGAAGCACAAATTGATTAAGTTCCTTGTGACTCCTTCCTTGTTCAACAGCATCAACACATAACTCTTTAGCATCTTTTGTTATTTGTTATTAACCCTGCGTTGCCTGTTCTCGAAGTAGATTTTCCTGTTTTTCTCTATTCCTACTTGTTTTTTGCGCTAAGCATCGTGCTTTGTTATCTGCTTGTTGGCATTGTATCCAAACACCTGGCTAAAGGAGAGTATTATTTTCTTGAATCTTCTTATCCTTTAACTTTTGTTCCCTTCCACAATGTGTTTGTTGAATTTGCATATTATTTAGTTCGCGTTCTCTTTGTTGACGTTTTTTATGAGCCAAGGATCGTGCCTGTATGAAATTTTAAACATTAAATTGATTAGTGATCTGATGCATGTTATTTCTTCAACAGTATTACAGAATTTCGAATTAGAGTTTTACCATGGACGGCTCCCTTTTTGGAGGTTGTTTCTTTAATTCATGTTCCTTTAAATCTTGTTCTCTTTGACGACGTTTTTTTTTTTTAGCCAAAGATCGCGCTTCCTGAATTTTTTTGAAAGACAAATTACTCGCTGGGCTTAAGTGCATGCTAACATAAGAGAAAGAGTACTGTAGTTATGAGTTAGAATTGTACTGTTGATGGCTCCCTTTTGGTGGTTGATTCAATTTTTGTCTACGAAATTGTTGTTGTGACAATTTACTTGTTTCCTACAAGAAATCAAAGTAATCGTGTTATCATAATTTTCAATAGATTTTTATAGTTATAAATCGACTAATAATTATTACATGAATTTCAGCAACATCGCCATAAAATTCTTCAGTTGCAAGAAGTGTTGCTGGGAGGCTTATACCAACAGGTGGTGATCGATTAGGTTCCATTACTCAACTTTACCCTGGAAACAAACTGACTGTTCGACAGAGAATTTGATAATGCCCAGGTTTGGTTTTAGCAGAGAAAACAAACTGTTTTGACTTGACGTATCTATTCCATTCCTATTGCTAAACTATTGATTTGATTTGACACAGAAATTGATATTACCTACTGTAGTTTTGACGTATTGAGATTGATATAAATAACGTTTAGTGTTGGTTTGTCTTTGGAAATAAATTCACATAAGGAAAGAATTAAATTTGGAAATTTCGAGAAAATTTAGGAATCAGCTTTACCTACTGAGTTTAACTATGATGCAACTTAAAATTATATTAAGAAACAGGTATGGGCCGAGGGATAATCTAAACCGTCCAAAGGAACCATGTTATTCTCAAGATAATCTCATCCGTCATTTGGCTTATCATAAGCCACCAGCCAATCTGATCCGTCCCTTGACTCAACCGGCCAATCATATCCGTCCCATGGCTTATCATAAGACAAAGGCAACGTTTTTTTTATACTATTGATATTTCTAATTTTAATATATTTAATTAATAAAATAAGTAATATTTATTTTATAATTTTATTTATTTTTATGAAAAGATGCCACAAAGGGCTTTTATTGAAAAGAAACAAACAATAATATTTACACATGAATGGGCGGGAGTCGGGCAACAATCTGTGCACCAATGCCCTATTGGATAGCCAAACCTACCCTATGGAAAAGCAAACCCCCTACTTTGTTGTTAACATCATAGCTGGTTAGACAATTATTCAATCTCCTTAGCAGAATAACGAGGTCATCTCCAAGCTCACCCAAAGTCGAGAAAGCCAAGGTGCAAAACTGATATCCCTGTGATGTGCACTTGTCTAAATACTTGTTGCGCTTATGAACAACTGCCGCAGAAATGGCATGGCCAGGTGTGAAGTTACGAAATAAAGAATTTTATGATTATGGTTTGCTAAAAAAAAATATCATTATTTTTATTATTACTAGTAAGAACACATGTGTGATGCACATGCCTAAATTTGTCTCATTTAATAATATTAAATTTGAAAGCATTGAAATTTTTTGCATAAAATAAAAATTTACTATTCTTATTTGTAATTGTTACGTAGATAATTCGAAGAGATTTTCAAATATATTTTATAAATATCGGTTGTATATTTTGAAAGATATTAAGTTTTTAAATATTTTGATCTATTTTTGGTATTTCTGTAAATATGTACATTTCTAAGGGCTTTACTTAATCCGGTGTTATTTAATGTACATTTTTACCCTTAATTTTGATTGAAATCACTTGATATAATAGAGCTTAGTAAATCCCATCCAGCAAGAGAGAAAAAAACAACTCTACTCTCTCTCCTCTCTCAAATAGTAACTTTCCTCTAATGGAGTAATCTTCTTCGACTGGGTTCTCTTGAATAAGTAAGAAGGGGTAAATAAATATGTGGATCGATCATTAATAAATGAGGAAGGGATGGAACCAGTGAGGGATTTAGGGAGTCTATGATGTGGTTTTTTATAGTTGATCTTTTATGATGTTGATCTTAAAGAGTGGTTTCTTGTCCTGGTTCATGAGGTTGTGATTTTTAAGTAAGGGTGTTGTTGAACATCATTAAGATCCATTTCTTAATAACTTTATATGCTTCTTTTTTCTTTTATTCTATACTTCTGTAACTGTTTTGTTGCTTGTCTCTACTCTAAGGAGGAAATGGATCGACAAACATTACAGACCTTTAGGACCATGATGTTAATGGGTAGAAAGGTGTTGAACCTTCCCTCGAGATTGAGAAATAAAATAACAGTTGTGTTTTTATTTTATGTTTATTATTGTTGTTTGAGCATCTTTAGGACTTGGATCGGATTTTCATTTTGATAAAATTAAGCCACATTGATAGTGAGAACATCATCGTAACATCTTTATCTTCCTGATTCTTTAATTTAATTCAAAATATAATGAAATTGAGGTGTTGTTCTTCTCTTCTCTAAGGTTGAAATCAATCGACAGTCAACACAGACCTTGGGACCATGAAGCTTAATGGGTGGAAAGGTGTCGATCTTTTTTTTCAAGATTGAGAAGAACAGTGTAGAAAACTAAAAGGGGTACCCCTGTATGTTTCAATTTGCATATGATAATATGCATCCATGGCCTTCCATTAAAGGAAGGGTAAAAGAGTTGTTTAAAAAAAAAAAAAAATAGATTCAACATTTGAAGAGTTAATAATCCTTTTAGAATTGGGGAAGTTTGAAGGAGTAATAGAAAAACAAATAGAATTGGTAAATTGGGATTAAATGAATCTTAGGGTTGTCCTAGTAATCGGTTATATGGGAGTTTTTATGAGAATTCTTAATTTAGTTCAGTTAGTTTGTTGAAATTTGGGTGATTTCATCTCTAGATGTTCTTCACTATGTTGTTATTCCAGTTATGTTTGTGTTCCGGTTAGTGCGGATATCTCTCTTCAACTGGACGTAATAGTATTTGTTTTCAAAAAGAAAAGTCAAAAAATTATTTTCAAAAGAAAAGTCAAAATTGCTTACTCTCGGGCCCTTTTCATCCTTATCGTTTCATGATACAGAGAACTAGGTATCACCCCGGCCTTCGGCCGGGGCTCAACCTCTTGGTTATTTAGATTTGGACTGTATTAAAATATAGCTAACTGGTGAAGACGTTAAACCCTTCATGGAATAGGGAAAAACTGTAAATGAGAAGAGGAGGTAGATCGTTTAAAGGACATTTTGATACTTGAAAAGCCGCTAACACAACAATAAGTTAATTTGGAACTCATTCAGTGCAGTATATACTCAGTGAATTGAAATACTCGCATGCATCTGTATATTGTCTAGTAGCCCGTTATATACCTTGGCTTGATTACTGAAATTCTCAATGAGCTTCCTGTATCTCCACTTTTCAATAGCATTGACCAAGCCACACAAATATACAATACCACAAAAATAAAAGGGATTGCTTACTTACTCAAACATACATTCTCCTTATATGATATGATATTTATACCGCAAATTGCTGCGGCCAATTAATCCGCAGTAGCGTTAGACGTCTTTTAATTAAGTGTGTTCTCTTATAAGATGAAATCTCTTCCATTCATCTTATGGCATCATTTTCAGGATCCTTCATGCATTTTTTTTTCATGCATGGCTACCATATGTAAAAAAGCATGACTATGTTTACCCTTACTTGAAGCTAACCGAGTGGCAATCAGAAGATTAGTATTAGCTTCCCTAACTTGAATTGAGTTAGCATTAATATGCCTAACAGGATGGGTTAGCATTAATACATCTAACAGGATATACATTATAGACTTTAATGTGCAGTGAACACTAATTTGTTATAAGTAGTTTGGAATGTATGTCAAAGACCAATGTAATAAAAAAAATGTAAGAACACATAAATCTTACAACATGCCTCCTATTATTATAGCGAAATTGGTATCATAATTTAGCAAAAACTATTTCAGAACATTATCATTATAAGATGAAAATATTATTGGTTACATTAGTGTTTGCAAAAAAATCAACATGATCAAAAGTGGTCATGTATATAACCTGTTTAGCATTCTCAACAGTTAGGCTTAGCAAAACAACAACACAATTTTGTATCCAAAAATTATCAAAAGTTTTAAAAACACTGCAATAGATGATGTAGATGCCAATGTCTAGAATACTTGTGCTGAGGATTAGCTGTGACAACCTAGCTACATAACCACAAAAGACTGATGATTCCTGATTTCATTTAAGAGTCAGCAGAAATAAAAACTACTTATCTTCGCTGCATTGCCTATAGATTTCTACGTGCAGTTGGCTCTCTTTGTTGTCGAGTCCCGGTTGCAATGGGAGACACTTCAACAGGAGATGCTGGGCTATTGTGTATATCTGCTAGAACCGTGATCTAAGACTCGTCATCACTGTCCAAAATTATTATTGGATGATTATCTGGGTGTCTTTGGATAATCTCAATGCTAGTGTCTTTTCACTTTCATCACTTACCTTGTCTTGTACTTTTTGGCACACATTATTATTGCATTATGATGAGTCACTTTCCCAAATTAGTATTGAATTAAGAGGAAATTGTGCTTCTTTGTTCCTCTTATTCTTCTTCTTCTAACTCGTAACCGATGCCACCTAGTGTTATTATCGCAGTGCCAGGAGGGTTGTCTACGGTGGGTTGCAATACTGCCCCTTTTTGGAACATGGTAAATAGCAGCTCTCGCTCTCATTTTCACTACTGGTTTTTGTCCAACATGTTTGTTTTTTTTTGTTTTTTTTTCTGATGATGACTTTTCGCCTCTTTAATTTCTTACTCTCCTACCTAACCTCCTCTTATTCTTCTGTTCGATATCAAGTTGTTATTATATATGCCATCTGCTTCTTACCTTTGTTATTGTGTGTACGTTTTCCTTGTTTGTTTTCCATCTATAAATTTATAAACAAAAAACATTAGTACTATATTAAACATTAAGATGATATGAAACCTTTTATGTGTAGCTACCAAACCGGTATAGATCAAATCAAGTTTAACAGTATTCATTGAACTACAAATGTAAAATGATTGATTTTTTGTAAGCCAAAATATATTGCAATTTGGTTTTTGGCTAACTACAGGTCCTCAGTGTTGTCAAATGATTATGAAAATGAGAATTCTAGGTACCAACTTATGCATACCACCTCAGTAAAATACCATGCTTCAGATAATTTGTTAATTAGGAAAATGTAAAAAGGTTTACATATAGTAAATGGTGGTCCTCATGCGGCTATGGCTAAATTCCAGTAAACTCAAGAGGCCATGGCTAAAATTCTAGTTACACTGTAAAGATAAGGCCATGGCTAAAATAAATAAATGATAATAATAATCTCAGGAATTGTACCCTTCTTAGTAGAATCGATCATAACTTGTTATGTATCTTGGTATAACTAATGACAGTGCCTAACTTATGATTTGGTATGACTGGTTTTTATTAATTAGTGTAACCGATCCTAAGTAATCACCTGAGATGGTATGATCGATATTTGTAATTGGTGTGACCGATCACAAGAGAATTGTGTAATCGATCCTTGTAATTGGTGTAACTGGTCCTAGTAATTGGTGTAACCGATCCTGGTAATTGGTGTAACCGATCCTAGTGACTTGTGTAACCGATCATAAGCAATACCATGAGTATATGGTAACCGGTCCTGGTAATTGACGTAACCGATCCTGGTAACTGATGTAACCGGTCCTGGTAACTTGTGTGTTCGATCACAAGTAATCCATATTGAGGTAGAACCGATCCTTGTGATTGGTAGAACCGATTGAACCCATGATTGTGATTTGATAATTGATCAAT
>JAJJMB010003897.1:1285806-1313420 GCA_023531105.1 Papaver atlanticum
CATGTAAATGTGTGCAATCTTCTTCCCTACTCATTTGCAGTACTTTCGTGTACATTGTTGAGCCTACGCCAAAATAAAAGTGATTAAAGACAACTCTAACTTTTCTCAAGCCTAAGTTTTTGTATCGGTAAGCTTAGAGTTTATTATATTTTATTTAGTCTTTGTAAAATCTTAACACAAATTATGCAATTGTAGAGCTTCTATTTTATTTCCCACTTAAGAGATGATGCTCGATTAACCTTGCACCACAATAGAGAAATATTGTTAGATTACCTTATTGGATATTTTGGGTGCTCAATATTACATGGTTTATGTGGTTCATTGACCTGGATCTCTACTGTGAATAGTGACGATGCTACTGTTCTTTACAAAAAATCAAATTAATGAGATTAAGCAATGCCTTAGTATATATCTTATTGATTCATTTCTTTAATCCATAGATATTTCCCCGACTTCGATTCAAAAGTACAAAAATTTGGCTAACATAAAATATGATCTCAACGAAAACGAAAGAAGGCTAGCAAGAAATGACGTTCAAGCTGGAAAACAGGAGTACACCTGGGTCCAGAAGATTTCAAGCTGGTTTTTATAAGAGTCAATGGGACATTATAGGAGAAGATGTTTGTATGATGGTGAATAGGTTTTTTCAAACCAAGCACATTCTCAAATATTGAGAATTAATTTATTAATAAATACACCTGCTCATTCAAGTGAATTAATTAATACACTTGACCGTCCAGGCTTCTCACGCTAAATATTGAAATATCATTATTTTAATATTCTTAAAATATTGGTCGCACGAGCAAAGTCCTACTTGCTCATTCAAGCAAAAATTGAGAGTTTCAGTCAAGATCAAACTCTTTTGGAAATCCAAAACATCGCTCAAATGAGCAACAAAATACCTAAAATTCCCAGGAATGCGCGTGTGATTGTCATGGTAGCCTGTGCACCACATGAACGGACCTGGCCGGTCCTTTGGCCATCATGGACGGCCGGTCCCACGTCTCTCCATTATTATTTCAATAATAATAATAATTCATATCTTTCAGGATTCTCCAGTAATGAATCCTCCTTCAGAGACATTTCTCCGCATGCTCGGACGTCCATTCACCATCAATGGCCGGCTCTCATGCCCATTGGTTGGTCGATGTTTCTTCGCCCACATTGGACAACTCTCCATCTCCAGGATACAGAGTTCTCCAAAATTAGGGATTCGAATTTACGATAACTCGATAACTTTTATATTGATCCAGCAATCAATATTTTAATTTATATTTAACGTTCAGTCCTGCTACCAACATTTTTGATCGATTGAGCAAAATGAATTGTACGGCCGATCACTGAATCCAATACTTTGATTCTTACTTTGTCATTTGACAATTCATGACATATTAGATCAGGAATGCGCATTCTACATAATTCAACAATATTTCTGGTTTCCTGTCGAATACTCAACATATCATAATAAGTCCATGATCGAGCAATCTCATTGGACGCTCGTTGTCAGAACATCATTGTTCTACCTCAACTAGTAAAATGATATATCAAAATTCATTAAGACTTCACGTCTGAGCATCTTTACTATCCCAACAAACATCTTATCTTCAATCCATGAGTCCCAGAGCATGTCTCATTCGTTCATTATGCTCGATTCATTAAGGCTAAGATTCATGTATGGTCAAGTCAACAATTGACCAATTAAATACACGTCTTCCTTGCAGACTCCACATTCATGAGACATCAATCATGTCACATGGGGGATATTCACTAGGGTTTTGGTCTGGCGGCCTACGACACGTATGTACACCCACGATGAGACATGTGAGTAAGTCGTGCAAGCAGTTGAAGGAGTTAGCAAAGTAGTGGATGGACAATCAACCAAGTCTCTCGCACGATGAGGAACTGGTTCAAACACGATTTCCATTTCCCCACTCTTTCACTCTAGCAACCGTCACACTTACTGGGGATCAATGTGTCTATTATTCTTGCAATATAAATAAGTTTTTGAATCCACAATTGAACAACAAGAATTCTCGTCTGAACAATAACTCTCAACAGAGCAGAATTCAATCAATCAGAACTTATCTTATTCGAACTCAACAATTCAGAAAACTTACAGAAGTCTACAACACATCCACAATCCTTGATCATCATTGATCTCATACACTTCTCAGCTTCCCTCCTACAGATCGACCCTCATCCCTCTTTGTGACCGAATTGACTCTGGAACGACCATTGTTTTGGTTTAGGCCGGAGTCTTACAGATTGATATCTATACTCAAGGCACTCCCATGCAGTGCATCTGTTTGCTAAAGATTTAGGCAATTTGCTCGGTCGAGGAGTCTCTGCCCGTACGCTCGAGTCTCCACATTCCTAAAAAATCAGCAAATCCTTTTCACCCATCAACAAACATATTAAAATCTCATGAAAATCTAACGGTGAAACCACTATGTATGATTATCATACATTCGCGAACCCTAATATTGTATATACCATGAAAAAATTATTTTGTTAAAAAGGGGATTACCTGGTAGTGCATCCATAATATGAAAATAATAAGATCAGAACCATGCTAATCTTCAAGAAGTAATCCATCGCCAATCTCGAATGATAATAAATAAATAAATAATTACACAGTTGATATAGTCGTGTTGATAACGTGTTGAAGTAAAAATATGAACTCTTATTTATTAGAGATAAGTTACATGTTACATAGGAATAAGCCTTTATATATAGGCTATGAGGTAAACCCTGGTTACATCTATATGGGACGCACATACATGGGTCCAAGGTCCTACAACAATTACATGTTTTCAATTGGTTTGTAAACCCTGGTTACATTTATATGGACTGTACATACATGGATCCAAGGCACTAAAACAATTACATGTTTTTAATTGGTTTTCTATCACTATAAGTTTTATCCTTTCATTTTAAACTCATTTGTCATATAAGTTGTGTCTCATTATTTTAAGCTCATTATTTTTCCAAATAAGTTCGAACTCATCGTCGTAAGCCCATTGTTTTGCCACATGACACACTAAATTACTAAAAGATATATAATTGAATGTAGTGATGCCATTTCAACCTAAAGGATTCTCCTTTAGAGAATCTCCAATGCTAGAGGTTAAGGTCATCCTACGTGGAGGTCTTATTTATACCTTCTGGTTGTGGGTCATTTACTACATGAAAAAAAATATAAAGGTAAGACTCGCTAGCTAAATTTCATCTCAAATCCTCAAGGTCTTACCTAATACCTTTTATTTAAATTTAGAGATAAAAGTTGATGTGGACTTAAGATCCAAGGTGTTGATGAGAGAAAACGATTTGCTAGTTTTTTTTAGAAAAGTGGAGACTCGAGCGTGCGGGAGGAGACTCCTCGACCAGGAAAATTGCCTAAACCTTTTCAAATAGATGTGCTACATGAGAGTGCTTTGAGGTCGATAGATCAATCTGTAGGACTCCGGCCTAAACCAAGAAAATGGTCGTTCCAGAGTCAATTCGATCACAAAGAGGGATGAGGGTCGATCTGTAGGAGCGAAGCTGAGAAGTGTGTGTGAGATCAATGATGATCGAGGATTTTGGATGTGTTGGAGATTTCTGCAAGTTGATGAACTGTTGAATTCAGATGAGATAAGTTTTGATCGATTGAGTGATAATTTATTGTGGATCGAAATTGTTGTTGTTCAATCATGGATTCAGAAAATTATTTATATTGCAAGAATAGTAGAAACATTGATCCCCAGTAAGTGTGACGGTTGCTGAAGTGAAAGAGTTGGAAAGTGGGAAATCATGGTTAAACCAGTTCCACGTCGTGCAGAGACTTGGTTGATTGTTTGTCCACTACTTTGCTAACTTCCTCAATTGCTTTCACGAATTACTCACATTTCTCATCGTGGGTGTACACACGTGTCGTAGGTAACCAGGCCAAAACCCTAGTGAATATCCCCCCATGTGACGTGATTGATGTCTCATGAATGTGGAGTCTGCAAGGCAGACGTGTATTTAATTATTCAGTTGTTGACTTGACTAGACGATGAGTCCTAGCCTTGATGAGTCGAGCATAATGAACGGATGTGGTACGCTCTGAGACTCATGAATTGAGCGTAAGGTATCTGTTGAGACAGAATGATAGAAAGGCGTTGAGTCTTGATGAATTGTGATATATCATTTTACGAGTCGAGGTAATAATGATATTTTGATACTTTGTATCAAGCGTCTGATGAGATTGCTCGATCAAGGATTTAATTATATATGCCGAGTATTCGACAGGAAATCAAACATATTGCAGAACACTCATTTCTAATCTAATATACCATGAATGATCGAATGACAAAGTAGGAATCAGAAATATTGGATGGTCGTCCGTTCGAACCATGTTGCCCAGTCGAGCAAAAATGTTGGTAGTAGGACCAAACATTAAATATAAATCAGAATATTGATTGCTGGATCAATAGAATTTTCAAATATTGATAGTTGAATCAACATGAGAAATATTGCTCAGTCGAGCAATTAATAGTTGAATCAATGAGTTTTGCACCCCAGTTGATCGTGTATTTTGCTAACTTAGGCAATTTAGTGTTGATAGATGAGCAAAATAAATATTGCACGTTTGAGAAAATATTGCTCGTTTGGGCAATATTGCTCGATTCATGAATTATTGGTAACGGGACCAAATAAAATATTAATTAAAAAAATGGTAGCTGGACCAAATATTGTATAATTAATTAGGATGTTGATTGCTGAATCAACATAAATTATTAGTGTTTGAACTTGTTCAGAATTATGGTTTGCAGAGCATTTGGTTTGAAACCCTAATTTTGATCGATTGTTGATCAATTGATGATTTACTAAAAATCAACCAATGAGTGAGAGAGGGACCGGCTACATTGGATGATAGGCGGACCATGTAGCACCCAGGTGCTAGAATGAGCATGCACCAAAGTCCTTTGTAGACCAGTTGATGAAAGGATGATTAAATGCTCGTTTAATCATTATTAAAATAGTGCTCGTCTGAGCATTAGGTGGCAAAACCTAATTATGGAGAGAGGGACCGACCAAGAGGTATGTGACCAGTCAAGGTAGCATACCCATGTAACCATATTGTCGTGACTCAATTCTGAGAATTTTGATATTTTCTGGTGTACGTTCGAGCAATATTTTTGATTTTCAGAAGAGTTTGATCTTGACTGAAACTCTCGGTTTTGCTTGAATGGGAGATTGTAAATTTTCTCGTGCGACCAATATTTTGAGGATATTAAAATAATGATAATTTAATATTTGCCGTGAGAAGCCCAGATGGTCGTGGGACCATTTGGCTTTTTGGCTTTTTGGTAGTTTGAGCAATACGGAAAAATTAGGTTTTTGCTCAAACGAGGGAGTTTCATGAGATGATAGAAGAAATAATAATAATAAAATAAGGAATCAAATAGGTGTGGGCCAGCCAGTGTGCCCGGTCCTACGCTCTTCCCTATTTTATATTATTATTTTTCATGGTGTGAGGAAATATGGAGAAACTAGGAGTTTTGCTCAAATGAAGGAGTTTTCATGAGATGAGGAAAATAACAAAGTAAGATAAAAAATAATAAAAGGGGAGGCATGGGAACGACCACGGCGGCATGACCGGCCGGCCGGTGTGCCCAATCCCGTGCGCGCCTCTCTTTTATTTTTATTATTATTTTCCTTCCATATTTTGCATAGGTTTCCTCGTTCTTCCATATTTTTGTATGCTCGTTTATGCATTTGGGTGCTCACTTATGCATATTTAGGTGCTCGTTCGTGCATTATTACTAAGTACACTTTTACCATTTTCTCGGGGCTTACTCGGTGCTGGCCTAAATGCCCGAAAAGTGAATATCTATTACTAATCCATGGAATTCAGCTGAGAATAAGCCATGAAACGGAGTAATGAGATAAATTGAATATCTATTACTAATTCATGGAATTCACCTGAGAATAAGCCATGAAACGGAGTAATGAGATAGATTGAATATCTATTACTAATTCATGGAATTCAGCTGAGAATAAGCCATGAAACGGAGTAATGAAATAAAAATAAATTATTTTCTAGGAATTCAATTGATGAATGTTATATACTAGCATGCAATATGTCTAGGAGCGTTTATTTGAGAATCGAGGTATGAGATGGTAGAGACATCATACTGGTTCTGAATATGAATTATGTATAGTCGGGGAACATTGCGATATCCTGAAGACGTTAATGCTCTATACTAGCATGCAATATGTCTAGTAGCCGTCTAATCATTGAGATTCTATACATGTGTATTCTATATAGTCAGGGAACATTGCGACATCCTGGAGACATTAATGCTCTATACTAGCATGCAATATGTCTAGGAGCTGTCCAATCACTATCGACTATATATAGAAGTGTCGATAAAATATGCGAAGTATTGGAAGCTCAGCTGAGAGACTTTAATATCACATATCCATGCCTGCTCTGAGAGGATGTACGCTCAGTCATAGATTATGACATGAGCATTCACATCTGAATCCTAAAATATGAATTTAGTGTATGTATCTGAAGCCGTGTCAGAAATATGCAAAATTACGATTTTAGCCTTTTGTCAAAAATCCACCATCAACATTAAGTCCCTTGCTTAGTGAGGGACAATCATGTTCCACATTAAGCACTGGATGGTGATTTTCCTGATTACAAACGAAATAAGAAATTGAACTTAGTTGTAAGAGATATTACCAGAATCCTCGATTTGCTCCAATGTCGCATGTGAGCAATAGCTTGAATAAGGACTTTGGCAATATGATAGAGCATTGTCCGGTGAGCATGGAGAGATGAGGCACTGCTGATTTGGGTGGTTGAACGCTCAATTTTTGTCGGCTTAGATTTTACGGGCCCGGGCCCAAAAAAAGAAATCCTTGTTTAATTAGGTTTTTGGAAATAAAATTATTATGAAAGGAATGAAACCCTTTTTTTTTTCTCTTGACTGACCAAGTTCTCACACCTCTCATCTCCCTCACGCCTGCATTTTTTTTTTTTTGAGTTTGACTGGCGCCGATCGCCGTGGTTCACCGCCGGCGAAGTTCCGGCCAGCTCCAACGCCGACCAAGGTGAGTAACTTTTTTTTAATTTTTTTACGTTTGAACTGTTCATTCATGATTATAAAAGTAAAATTCCATGTATGTGTACATGTATGCATGAATTTTTATAAAAAGTTTGCTTTAGGAAACGAATGTCCGTTAGTTTAAGAAACGAACAATAATCTCTAATACAAGAGAGAGAGATATTTTTTTTGAATAGACATGATCTAATTGTGGTGAAGAAAATTTTGTCTATGAGCTTTCATGAAAACAAAATTTTATTTTGAATATGTGGACTTTCACAAAAATAGAAAAGACTCTCGTTCCAAAGGTGAACGCTCGCCAGAACGAGAAATTGTTTTTTTTATTTATTTACGTGATTTATTCACGTCAATTTTTAAAAATTACATGAGTTATTCACGAAAAAGAAAATAAATTTTATTTTTTGAATCACGTGAGTTTCACGTTTTTTTTTTTTTTTTTTTTTTTGTAAAATCAAATTTTGATTTTTGAACAATCGTTGAAAATAGATAATTATTTGTGATGAAATAATATCTTTATGCAAATTTTCACAATTTGATAGTGGATGCTCACACAGTAGAAAATAATGGATGTTCACACGGTGAAAAATTATGTGAATTGTTCGGTTTTATATAAAAATTAGTGGATGTTCACACAGTAGAAAATTACGTGAATTATTCACGGTTGTATATAAAAATCAAGTTTTGATTTTTGAAATAATGAATTTTGGTCGTCTTTGCAGGTTTGAAGAAATGAGCAAGTGTTGAAATCACCAATTGCTACTGAAATTGTAAACAGGTAAGGATCGAACTGTTACCATTTTAACACGTATTGCCAACTTGTTTTGACTCCACACTTTTAGTAACATATAATGGCGACTCCTGGTGATAACTATTGTTAATGCACTACTCGGTGGAACTCGCAAGCGTTTCTATCTCAAGCTTGTTTGTCAAGTTTAGTTGTCAAAGCTATAAGTCTTGATTTCTAGTCTACTTATAGCTATGTCTCGGATTAGGATAGAATGTGTAGTTGAGCTTTAGACTTCACGACGTTCATCGATTGAAGATGAAGAACTACTAAGGGGAGCTTGTGGAAATTGATCAATAAAAGGTATTTGGAGACTTGAACTCATCTATCACTCAGAAGTTTATTATATTCTATCTCCTATTGAGACAAAGTCGTATAGCTATATAGACTTTACATTATACACATTTGATATTTCGAGCTGAGTTTAACTCGCTTATATATCTTTCTCGAAATATGTGTTGGAAAGCTTTTTGCTTTAACTACGTTCATCAGTATTCTTGACGAAAGTCAAAAGATGATCATATGAAAACACCTGGTAACATCTTACATGATTTGTGTGAGACAGTCATTTGATGTAAACTCGGAAAGTTTCATATTGATCATTCGATCACTTGAAAATCGCTTATAAGCTAATAGTTTGTGTGAGACAGCTATTGTCGTCTTCTAAGAATGTTTCAATGATTGAAATGTGAGTTAAGAACTAAAACCCATGTCTGGATACATTACGGTTTGTGTACTAATTGTATGTTCGCAAACTGATTTAACTGTTGAAGTCCGGGAACCAAGTTTGCGTACCCGTTTGCAAATGGTTTCAACTGAGTTCGGTTATGAGCTAAAGTTTGCGTACCCGTTTGCAAACTGTCGGCTTGTGACCAATGTCCATAACTTAAGTTTGCATATCCATTTGCAAACTTAAGTGGTTCAAGTTCTAAAATCGGTTAAGTATGATTTCATACTCATGAAAAAATACATTTATATATTAAGGAATGCAATCTTTGCAATCCGTGGCTAAAATGTTCATGAACTGATTCTTTTGAATCAATCCGATTTTGCTTCAATTGTGTCTTGTATACTTCTATGAGAATATAAAAAATTGAATAACTCTAGGAGTAACACAATTAGATTCATTTGAGTATCATTTGATCTAAGTGCGTTCAGATGAACATGGTTAATAAAAAAGTGTTCATATGGCTAACTTCGGTTAACTGTGATTGAGCCAACTCAATATACACGTTTAGGTACGGTTACCCATATCTAAATGAAGGTATATTTCATTTGTGTGTAACAAGCTAAGACCATCTAATGGTGGAAAGATATTAGCTTGATTCTTAAATCAGGTTTCATCCAACGGTGAATATTGATTGCTTTGTTCCAAAGTTATCAAACCTTGATTTGAAGACTATATAAGGGAGAACTCTATAAACTTGGAAACCTAATCCCCACACCTCATGTGTGATACTAGTTACGACTAGAGTCGATTCTCCTTTAACCTAGGTTTTTCCTAAATCCATTATAGGTTAAAGACTTAAAGACTTCATTGGGATTCTGAAGCCAGACCCAACTATTTTCTCTGTAGTTGCGTGTTATGATCTTACTTGTTCTATCGTATTGAATACTATCTTCTCTAAGATTTGCTCGAGATTTATCTCTGATAGGTAAGATATAAAAAGTAATCACAAAGCTCTTCGTCTCATTCTTTGTGATTCCATAATAACTTGTTCTACTACCATATAGTTAAGTTATTGTGAGGTGACTGATATTTCTAGGTTGTTCTTCGGGAATATAAGACCGGATTATCAATTGGTTCCTGTTCACCTTGATTTATCAAAAGACGGAATAAAAACTTGGTAGGTATTTCTGTGGGAGACAAATTTATCCATCATAATAGACTTTTCTGTGGGAGACAGATTTGTTTATAAAGTTTTCGAATTTGGGTCGTAACAACTCTTAGTTTTGGGTGAGATCAGCTAAGGGAATCAAGTGCGTAGAGTCCGCTGGGATTCAGAGGCGTAAGGAGCGCGATTGTAACTTAATCAGTGCGAGATTGGTTAGGGATCAACTACATTCCAGTCCGAAGTTAACTTGTAGTAGGCTAGAGTCTGTAGCGGCTTAATACAGTGTGGTGTTCAAATCTGGAGTAGGTCCTGGGGTTTTTCTGCATTTGCGGTTTCCTCGTTAACAAAATTTCTGGTGTCTGTGTTATTTCTTTTCCGCATTATATTTGTTTATACAATTGAAATATCATAGGGTGGGCGTAGTTCAATCAATTGGTAAATCCAACCTTTGGTTGTTGATTGAAATTGATTGATACTTGAACATTGGTCTTTGGTACCGTTCAAGTTGTTTCTCATAATAATGAGGCATGCGGATTTCTATCTGTTTGATTTTTTGATTACATTGAGAAACAGAGATATAACTCTTGGATTTATTTTCCTTGATTGAGTTTGACTGTCTAGTTGATTCTCTTGGAATTATATTGGAGTTAGTCCATACAGATTGCCGAAACGAAATATTGGGTGTGGTTGTTGTACCCCCGCTTTTTCAATTGGTATCAGAGCAGGCAAACATGATAAACCTAATAAGTTTGTGTTTGTTTGATCTTAGAGACCGTCCCTATGGGAAATCACTTTGGGAAACTTGTTATGTGCATCTGTAACGCACGCCAGAATTCCTCCAAGATTGTTCGGAGTTTATTCTTCTCAAGACCTCTGGTCTCTCAAGATAATCTCACATCATCCAAGACGTTAGAAATCTTAGATGATGGAAAACAATCCAAAGGAAAAAAAATTAAAGATTCCTTTAAAAAGATTCGTTGTAGGAAACATGTGAATAAAAGCTCAAGGATATGGAACCTCTCTAGAATGCTTATCAATCTTTTTGAGGAATACTATCGTGATGGATCAATTGACAAAGATCTATTTATGTCTTTTGAAAACGTTTTTAAATCTCTGGAACGACTAAGTTCGATTAAGGAAAAGGTTTGTACTGGTAAAAATTATGATTCTGTCATTCGTGACATATATTCGATTTTGGGCAACAACTCGGTCAAAATCGATAAAAAGATTTTTACTAGTGGTGTTGCAAGTTCCAGTTGTTGGAAAAACCCTTCCTTTAATCATAAGAAAAATGAGTCAAAAATTTCAAATAACCCTGAGTATCATCATTAGTATGATTATACTTCTGGTATATTTCATAAATATCGACTGGATAAGGTGCACGAGGACTCCTATGCTCATCTAGCCTCTTGGTAACAAGATTGGCTCCATCCCATTTGTATATGACTTGAAATGGGGCAAGTAACGGTCTGATTAGCTTTGTGAATTTGTATTATGGGTTAGTTTATTTTTTGAAATTTATTTTCGTCTTTGAGGAAAAACTCTCTAAATGGATTCCTTCCTGTCCACCTGAGTTTAAATGATGTTTTGTAGTCTTGCACTACGTCTTTTCATCACACTGGTTTAACTCTTCTCCGTGTGCAAACTCCTTGGTTCAGTTTTAGAAATGGAATATTGTTTCCCTTTATGGGTTATCGAACCAGTACGGGTCCAAGCCCACTATCGGTTTCTTTTAAGGGTTCCCGTATGCGTACCCTTCTTCTTCATCTTCTTCTCTTTGTCCGCATTCGTGAACAAGGGAGTGCTGATGGGTGAATATGATTTTGGTTCTACCCGTCCTAGTCACACCTAATGACAACACTTTATAGGAATGGTAAGAGAGACAACTTGCTTTCTATTGTACTATGTACCTCTTTTTATAGGCTTTCCCAAAAGCCCTTCCTTTTATGACATCATGCCACATGTCCTAAACTTACTTAATTACTACTAATGACATTCCTTCTTTAATATAACCTCCTCCTTATTCATTAATTCCTTTCTTGTCCCTTTCATCTCATGGATACTTTCTTATTGGACTTGGGCCTCAGTCCCCATGTCTATGTTGGATTTACCTCCCCTTTGGGGCACCCTAGTCCCACTAAGGGATATTATTTTTCATGTATCAACATTAGTCCCCTGATTATTGGGTCAATTGTTAAATAACCCAGTAGTCAATTGATCTATTCAAGTGCGCCTTTCCTGGAAGTTAAGAATAGAAGCCTCCTCCTTTTTACCGGCTCCACGATCCTGGGTGACGCTCGACCTTCTGCATCGTGCAGGGACTTTTCAGTTTCTGTCGGCTTTTGTAACTGCCACGTCCATGCTTGGAACCTTCTATATATAGTTATGAGCCTTACTTCATTCCTATTCGTTTTACGTTTACAATCTTTTTCCACTTCATTCTAAACACCTATACACGCGCCATGTCTAATAGTTCAACCAGCATTAGTTCGTCTAAGGGGGAATCTGAAGAGTACGAGGAAGTGATGAGCGTCGGCTCCGAAGAATCTGAAAACGCGGATCTGAACGAGATTCACATACCCCCTCCAGCGGATGGCAAGTCATACACAATCTCGGAATTCACCGGCAATGCTGACATGAAACGTGCATTGAAGCTAAAGGGACTCCGTAGCGGTAAACACGTCGTTCCTTTAGACGATATTCTTGTTCTGTGCCTCTTAAATCCTTCTGTGTTGACTTATCCGTCTGAACCCGGGTGGCTTATGCACCCTGAACCAGACACATTGGTTGCCTTCTCGTTCAAAAAGGTGTCGCGCATGGCCATTCACCGTGGTGATTATGATCTCCCCCACAATTGAGATTCGTTCTTTGTATGCCACGCCTGCCATATGGCCACACTGGACATCTTATATTCGTTCTAATCCTAGCCATGCAACAATCCTTCGTGAGGCCGGCATCGATGAGGCTATCAACTCATCTCTTAAGCGGGAAGTAGTGAGGTGTAAACGCGATATGACACGAATTTTTTGTCATTGGGTGTCCCCTATTCATATTCTCCTCACCGTATGGGGAGAGGCGACCATAGTTCTGGGGGATGTAGTAACTCTCACAGGACTACCTATCCATGGCAGTCACTCATACGATGAGGCGTCCGTTTTCCAAGCTTTGACCGAAAAATACAGGCAATTATGGGCCTATCTATTAGATTGTAAAGATGATTCTCGAAACGAGCTGGTGAGGAGGGATCAGATACCGGTCAAACGGGGAAAGGAAATGAAGGACGCTGTTGCAGGCAAGTAGGAGGCACCGTCACCCGCGGCTAAAGGGAAGGCAAAAATAGTCACAGAAAAGAAACCTTCTTCAACGCGCCCACCAGGAGAGCGCTTACTTGCCATTTCTATTCGTGTTTATGAGGCGGTCCATGGCTCGTCAACCCATTCAGCTTAGGCAGACCCTGAAATGGTTGTTAGACACAATCGACGTGCCTCTTTTCCTCTTTGGATCAAGTATTGGGCTCCACGGTTGGTGGACGGGAAGGTCTTACCTCCTCGGAGGAGAGAGAAGAACCTTCACGCTGAGTTGGCTGCTTACGTCCTGTTTTGGCTTTGTCATGACGTGTTTGAGTACAACCCTCAAGATATAATTAAAAGTGAGCTTGTGCCGATGGCGGTGTTGTTATCCCGTGGTGTCTCATTTCCTCTCGCGCCAATGTTTTTAGGCGGTTTGTACCGTCACTTGGACCTGTTTTGCCATGATGTTCACGTAGTTAACTCGACTCATAAGGTTGAGACTTACATCCCGGCCTCTTTCATGCAAGCGTGGTCTTGGGAGCACCTCTCCGAATACGCGCCGGATCCTCACGTTTTAGCAGTTCATCGCCAAGAAGATGTTGAACAGGATGATGGCACAGTTATGAAAGTTCTTATTTCTTATGGTTATCCGTGGATGGATCTTTGGAATGGCAAGGGGAAGGTGCCCAAGGGCGATATAGCTAAGTATACAGACGTGGCCAAGAGTTTTTTTATGTTTCCTTATCACGACGATCGATCAGGTCCAGCGCATTATGATTTTAATTCTCCTTTTGACCATGAGTTGGAACCGACGCAGTTTTTGACAGAGTCGGACTTTGATTCGGTGATGGAGGTATTGCCTGGTTATCTTCCTGGTTTTCACGCAGGCAAATTTATTGCTATGTCTTATAATCCCGATCATACAGCTCGGCAAGTTGGGTTCAATCAGGGGCTCCTCCCCGGTTTCCGCCTTGGAGTAGCTCTGAAGTTGAAGATATTACCACGAGTTTTTACCGCTTTGTTTTCAAGGGGCCAACACGTCTGAGTGACCGAGGGATTAACTTTTCTTTCCGACAAGCTATCATTGAGCACCCTTTGGCGGTTCCCGAGGGTGCTCACGAGTATCGGCTTCTTATACGTCGCCGGGATTTGAACTTTCTTTTGCATGATTCATCTCCTCCCCGCGATCTATCTTATGAGGATCTTCGAATCTTGCATGCGTCTGGTAGGGTTAAGCTCGACAGTGCCGTAGCCGCCGCGAACCATCTTAGCTCGGGAATCAAAGGTCGTCCTCTGGAGCCGTTGGTGACCACCTGGGATCCTCCTGAAGGTAATGATCCCATAAGGAAGAAAAAGGGGGTGAAATCTCTTTCTGATCGTAAGCCTCCCAGATTGCATGTACCGAGGCCGGCTGTTAGTCTCCCGGTGGCGCAGGTATTTGTCGTCTATTTTACCATGTTCCCCTCCTTCCTCTTTTCTCTCTCTTTTTTTTTAAAAAAAGAAAAGAAAAAAAGAGAGAGAGTTGTGACAACTGGATTCTCAGGAGACTCCTCTACCTAATCCTGTGGGGTGGAAGACCCCTTCTTACTTGATGGAGGAGTATTTGAACATGCCCGAGAGCGACTAGTCTGAGAAGAGTCTTGCCAAAAAGGCTAAACAGGAGGAGGCTAAATTGTATGTTTCCCGCCCTTGTTCTTCTGTTGATGTCTCGCCCCTTCCTCTCTTACAGGCTCGGAAAAGAAGTGCATCGCAACCTCCACGAGGTACTGATGGTAGTCCAACTCCTTCGTTCGTGGATCTGGTGCGGGATCTTGGAGTCAATTTGTCCGAAGGAGCTGGTTAGGTAACCCCGCGCCTCAATATATCATCGGTTAATCCTTTGCGGGCTGAAACTGTTCGTGCCAGGGGTGAGGCACCAGCATCTCCAAGTGACGTGTTGCACTCGATGAGTCCTTCTTGGTCGAATCGGTAAGTTTTTGGTGGGTCCTCAACCCACATGGAACAACCAGCGAATGACCCCAAAGGTAACTTACGCAATCCCTCATTTAATACGTTTCTTTGTCTTCCTCACTCTCCTATTCTCTCTCTCCTCATTTCTTTTTGTATAAATCCTTGCGTTTCTTTGTAATGTTACTTACTTTTCATTTTTCAGATCCTGCGAGTGATTCCGAATCGTCTTCTGGCTCTTCTGCATCCCGTCATAAACCTTTTGACCCTCCGCTTGATTCAGCTATTCCTGAGGTTAGTTTCACTCTTTTTATGATTTTTTTTTTGTATTTCCGCGCACTGATTAACACTTGTCCTCTTATGATTGTAGGACATGGGTAATAAGCGCAAAGACACTGTCAAGCCAGAAAGTTCTAGCGCCGATAGTGTGCGGCGTGTGGTCCCTGGTGGGGATGGGTCTGTAAAGCGCGCCCGTATGGACGACAATAATTCTGCATTGGTTAATCCCCCAGAGAGGCGTCCCGATGTCCCTAACGTGCTGGCGATTCCTGAAGATGCACAATTTTGTTTCTCCAAGGTGGTGAGCGATGCTGAGGCTGGAGTCGATCCTTCCACCCATATGCTGGTCCATGGATTTTGGGTGTCGTCGGTCTTTGTTGTCACTTATAGGGATGTTGTGGAGCGTAGCGGCAGTCATATGGTGAAGGAATACCTTCTTGACATGCGCACTTTGTGTTATATGACTAAAAACTTCCTGGAGGTTGCTGACCAGCTTGCGCGGGAGAAGAATGATCCTATTGATGCGACGGTGATGCATGGCTGGGAGACTACCGTTCGTTCGGCGGTTAGCTTTCCCGTGGGGTGGCTAGAAGAGTTATTGAAAAAGGTGAAGGATCGTAACGACCCCCGCGTGCACCTTCCCGAGCAAATTTCTCACCTGGAGGAAGAGCTGGCAAAGCGTTCAAAGACGACCGCCGCTAGAAAGACAACGTTAAATCAACTTGTTGCTGATGTGGGGGTGGCGAGCGATGAGGTGATACGAGCAGAAACCGCAGAAAAGGGTGTTCGTTCGGAACTCGAGAAAAAGCGACAAGAATAGTCTGCATTCCAGTCAGCTTGATGCATTTCCCTTTGGCTATTCTTATTTTGTCTATCATTGCGTTCCCTTTCTTTCCTTTGGATAATATGTTGTGTTGTTATTTCTTGATATTTCTTTGTGGGATGTTTTTATTTAGCGGATTGTGTTTTCTTGTGTTGTTTATTTTGTGGTTAATCCTAAGTTTATTATTCTTGATTTGATGTTTTACACCGTGTTGGTGTGATGGGGGGTGGGGGGGGGGGGGGGGGATATGTTTGATTATGTGCGCCTACTCCACACACACACACACCTTTTTTTTGCAAATGAATGGGGTGGCATAGGCTAGGGTGTGGATAAAATGCGCCTATTCCCTTCTTTTCTTTTTCTTTTTCTTTTTCTTTTTCTTTTTCTTTTTCTTTTTCTTTTTCTTTTTCTTTTTCTTTTGCAGAGGTTGGGTGGGATGGGCTAGGGGTTGGATAAAAACACGCCTATTCCCTCCTTTGTTCTTTTGCATAGGTTGGGTGGGATGGGCTAGGGCGTGGATAAAACCGCGCCTACTCCCTCCCTTTTCTTTTCGCGGAGTTTGGGCGGGATGGGCTAGGGCGTGGATAAAAACGCGCCTACTCCCTCCCTTTTCTTTTCACGGAGTTTGGGCGGGATGGGCTAGGTCGTGGATAAAATGCGTATATTCCCTCCCTTTTCTTTTGCAGATATTGTCAACCGATCCGGGTACTTTTGGTATTCCCGTGGCCTTTTGTAGACATGTCAGCCGACCGGGTGCCTTTGGCACTCCCATGGATTTTTGTATATTCGTTGGCTGGTTCATGTACCTTTGGCACTCCCGTAGACCTTTTTGATTTTGTTTGCCGACCAGGTGCCTTTAGCATTCCTGTAGCCTTTTGTATATTCGTTGGCCGATCGGGTACCTTTGGCACTTCCGTAACCTCTTGTACATTCGTTGGCCGACCGGGTACCTGTGGCACTCCCGTAGCCTTTTGTAAATTTGTCAGCCGACCGGGCGCCTTTGGCATTCCCGTATCCTTTTGTAAATTTGTCAGCTGATCGGGCGCTTTTGGCACTCCCGCAGCCTCTTGTAGATCGTGCTACTCATAAGTTTATTTTATATACTCTTCTTCATTATAGATTTTTGTTTACAAGGAGCGGAAGAAATGCAGCTCGCCTCTTCTCATGGGTTGGAATTGTCACTGATTGACCTTTCCGCGGGTAGTGGCGCGTGATCATGACTCATCACTTTCTCCATGTGTACTTTTTCTGCTGGTGATTTAATGATGGGGGAGGGGATCGTATTCAATTGCTTGCTTTGTTACCACGAGTTCTCCAGTTATGCGCTTGCCTTCGAAAATGTTTCTTATGGCGAGACATTCCATCGTGGGGTGACCTAACCTCTGAGGGTAGTGGCAGTACTTGGCAGCGTTTTTATCCTTTTATTGACATCCACTACTGTTGGAGGTAGCTTGATTTATTTTCTTGCAACCCATTGATTCAGGAGTTCGATTACCTGTTCTCTGCTACACGGTAAGGGATGAAGTGGGTTGGAGTCCCGCCTAGTCCATCTACTTCCTCCTAGATCTCCCTCGGATGTTCGGAGCTGATCCCTTCTCTCCTTGTTAGTGTGGATCCTTACGTTACGTGGTGCTTCGGGTATGGCGTGGACTGCGTAGTTCCAGGTAGGATTTGTGTGTGTTTCCTCCACATAGTCGGCGATCCTCTCTGCTGCTTCTTCTAGCTCGACAAAAGTCTGGAATCTGAAGTTGATCAAGCTCCCCTTGAAGACGGGTATCATTCCACGGATACATATTTCGATGAGCGCTCCCTCACTGATGTCTTCATGGTAATCCAATGCGAGGCGTCGGAATCGCGAGATGTACTTTCCTATTTATTCTCATGTCCGCTGACCACTCCGGCTCAGGTCTATCGACGTGATTTTCCTTTTGGCCGAGTAGAATTTCCCTAGGAAGAGAATAGACATGGTTGACCATGAATCCACGCTTCATTCCTTCAAGTTATCGTACCAGGTGAACGTCGTGCTTGTCAGTGACTTGGGAAATTCTATTAGGCATAGTTTCTGTCAGAGATCTTGTCTTTCATTGTTGATAAGAATCGGCTAACGTGTTCCCGTGCATTTCCCTGCCCGTCATATGTCTTGAACTTTGGGGATGGGTAGTCTTCGGGATATTGGTACTCGCAGATACTTGCTGGGTAGGGGCTCTTTACAAGATAATGGTTGTTTTGCTTTACCATGTGGTAGTTTTGTTTTAGGTACTTCGTCATTTCTTCTTGTGATATTTTTGTTGACTTGCTATCTTTGTGTCCCTCGCCCTTTGTTACTCCCTCAGAGGTGCTTTGGCCCGCTATCACCTCTTGCTCTATCCAATCCTCCAATTACTGTTTTCTTCGTACACGTTCCTCCAGCTCCTTTTGTATATCTTGTAGGGCTAGAGATGGGGGTTTCGATGTTTGGGCTGCTTGTGGGTTTTTCTCCTGTGTCGTGCCTTCCTCTTTGTTCCGGGGTCCGTTCATCGTGGGTTGTGTGACCATATCCTGAACTAGTATTTCTTCTTCGCTATCCTCATTTTCCTTTATTGTTACTTCATCCAAGTTGGTGGGTTGGTTGGTTGATTGATTCTTCAACGTATTTGAGCTCGTACCTCCTGGATGTGTCATGGTGAGCTAGGCACGAGCCTCCGGGTGTGGTCGCCAAATGTTGAGGGGTGAATATGATTTTGGTTCTACCCGTCCTAGTCACACCTAATGACAACACTTTCTAGGAATGGTAAGAGAGAGAACTTGATTTCTATTGTACTATGCACCTCTTTTTATAGGCCTTCCCAAAAGCCCTTCCTTTTATGACATCATGCCACATGTCCTAAAGTTCCTTAATTACTACTAATGTCATTCCTTATTTAATATAACCTCCTTCTTCTTCATTAATTCCTTCCTTGTCCCTTTCATCTCATGGATACATTCTTATTGGACTTGGGCCTCAGTCCCCAAGTTCCCATGTCTATGTTTGATTACCTCCCCTTTGGGGCACCCTAGTCCCGCTAAAGGATATTATTTTTCATGTATCAACAGGGAGCTTTTAGGGTTCACGTACCATCTCCATTAATCTTCTTTTGGAGGTCAAAAAGGAATAAAAGCTTGTCATCATTTTCAAGGAGCATATCAAGTAAGGTTTTCCCTTTCTTATTACTCTCAATTTTTAAGGTTACTGGGAAAAATCAATAATGGTGATAAGATTTCAAAGAAGATGGCAAACAATCATAATTCTTCTTTTATGGGTATGAACATACCAAGTGACCAAGATTCTATTAGAATTAGATTTATCAATGTTTCTAGTAGTAAGATCTTTGAAAAGATTTCTTCAAGTGGTTTCATCCTAGAAAAGAAATTGGAAATTAGTCATAAAGAAGATTTGATTTGCTTTAAGAAATATAATCTTGGTATCATCTTTAATGGTCTTGGTGAAGGCTTTGACACTCTCACAAGAATATTTTATACTAACATCCATGATGTTAATCTTGATGACTTAGAAATCAAGACTATTATAAATAGAAAAAGGATTCTTGTTGATAGAGAGTTGATTTCAAGGATTACTCAAATTCCATTGGGTAATTTTTTCCTTCCTAGACCAAGAGAGAAATACCATCATATGAAATCATCTTTAATGGTCTTTGTGGCAAGAATGTTAATTGGTTTGAAGGAAAACTCCCTACCCATGATCTTAGTCTTGCTTTGATGATTTTCGGAAAACTGGGCATTTCTAATCTTTGTCCCTCCACGGTTGAGAACTCTCGGTGAAGTCGTGATTTTGTGGAGTTGGTCTATTTCCTTGAATTGGGTGCTCAAAGTCTTGATATTTGTGGATTCATCATTCTTCAAATGGTCTCGATGACATCATCCAACAAGAAGTTAGGCTTTTCATTCTTAATAGAGCAAATATGTCGTGCACATTCCATTGCTCCAATTGACAATTCTATTGGAACTCCCAAACTTGTTCATCCTTGTACTTTCAAACATATGAAGGAGAATGCTTGCAAAAGACAAAGATGTGATTCTCCTTGACGGTTCTTGTGATACTACCACCTTGAGTATTCTTCATGAAATTCGCAAGGGTGTTCGTAAGATAAATTCCAAGGTAAAATTTGTGCAAGAACAATTATGTGTGATTGCTACAAAGTTTCCCGAAATCAAGAAAGAAATGGAAAAAGTTCAAGTCTCTTGGTTGGAGTCCGATGATGAAGATGATTATTGAATTTTTATTTTGTCTAGGAAACTTCTTATGAGAATTTATTCTTGTATTTTAAGAAGGATAACTAGGGTTTGGAATATCAGTTATTGTGAGTACACATAGCTATTGCCAACGATTTTCATCTTGCAATGTTTTAGATTTATTTATTTAAATTCTAAGTTATTTGGAAGATGATTTTTGCAGTATTAATCTTTATTGGTTTCATCTATTGCAAATAATGTTATGGGATATGTGTGTTTACGTCCGTGAACTATGATTGTCCCATATATGTCAAAAGTTAAGTTTATTATGTCATTATGCAAATATTGATAAAAGATAGAATGAACTTTTGAATATTCCACAGTATTGATCTTTCCATAATCCACTTCTATGTGAAAGTACTGTATGGCTCCGTAAGTTTTCTTAGGTTGAGCATTTCCGATTAAATTAATCATTAAGGTTCCTTTGTGGTTAATTTAGTTGAGTTTTCTGGATACAAAATTCATGTATCATGTGATTTGTTAATGTCCAAAGAAATCCTTCTTTTCTTGTAAAAGTAAGGTCGCTCTTGTTGTTCTTTCGGGAATGACATTTTATGGGGGAGAGTTCTTAATTGAACTTGTGCTTAATTGCCAAATCTTTGTGGGGAGTGCGGCTGTGGAATATTGTAGGAGTTATCTTGTATCTTTATAAACTCCTTGATGAATAAACTAAGTTTCGACTATGTGAAATCATCGAAACAAAGTTGATAGGTTCTCTTTTAGTCATGAATAATATCTTTGAGAATTTCATTATGATCCCACTAGTTTTCGTACCTTTGACAATTTATATTCACAAAAAGGGGGAGAATTATTTTGTAGTTCACATTACATATACATATGGTTTACGGATCATTATGTAAGGGGAAGTGGTTTTCATTGTGAGATGAAATATTGACTAAGGGGAGTGATACATATCACCGCAGTATTATTGTCAAAGTTGTAATACAATTGAACTTTGATGCTGTGTAATAATACTATGACACTGTATAACAAAAATTGAGAACATCTGTTTTCTTATTGTTATAGCTACAGATCTTCAACAACTATGATGCTGAGTTGAACATGTTGAGAATCACTGGAGTACTTGGAGTGACGAAGAATTCAAGGAATGTTGAAGAACCAAGGAAATCAAGCATTTGGATGAGAAACTACAAAGTTTATTTATTTTGTAATCCATATGTATTAATAGTTTTGTCACTAAAATTGACAAAGGGGGAGATTGTTAGAGCACTGCTCGGTCGAACTCGCAAGCGTTTCTATCTCAAGCTTGTTTGTCAAGTTTAGTTGTCAAAACTATAAGTCTTGATTTTAAGTCTACTTATAGCTATGTCTCGGATTAGGATAGAATGTGAAGTTGAGGTTTAGACTTCACGACGTCATCGATTGAAGACGAAGAACTATTAAGGGGAGCTTGTGGAACTTCATCAATAAAAGGTATGTGGAGACTTGAACTCATTTAGCACTCAGAAGTCTATTATATTCTATCTCCTATTGAGACAAAGTCGTATAGCTATATAGACTTTACATTATACACATTTGATATTTCGAGCTGAGTTTAACTCGCTTATATCTTTCTCGAAATATATGTTGGAAAGCTTTCTGCTTTAACAACGTTCATCAGTATTCTTGACGAAAGTCACAAGATGATCATGTGAAAATCACCTGGTAACATCTTAAATGATTTGTGTGAGACAGTCATTTGATGTAGACTTGGAATGTTTCGTATTGATCATTAGATCACTTGAAAATTGCTTATAAGCAAATTGTTTGTGTGAGACAGCTACTGTCGTCTTCTAAGAATGTTTCAATGTTTGAAATGTGAGTTAAGAACTAAAACCCATGTATGGATACATTACAGTTTGTGTACTAAGTGTACAAATGTTTTGATGGAATTCAGGATCGGAAGTTAAGTTTACATACCCATTCACAAACTTATTCAACTGTTTAAGTCAGGGTACTTAAGTTTGCATACCCGCTCACAAACTGATTTAATTGTTGAAGTCCGGGAACCAAGTTTGCATACCCGTTCGCAAACAGTTTCAACTGAGTTCGGTCCGGAGCTAAAGTTTGCGTACCCGTTTGCAAACTGTTAGCTTGTGACTAATGTCCATAACTTAAGTTTGTGTACCCGTTTGCAAACTTAACTGGTTCAAGTTCTAAAATCGGTTAAGTATGATTTCATACTCATGAACAAACACATTTATATATTAAGGAATGCAATCTTTGCAAACCGTGGCTAAAATGTTCATGAACTGATTCTTTTGAATCAATCCGATTTTGCTTCAATTGTGTCTTGTATACTTCTATGAGAATATAAACAATTGAACAACTCAATGAGTAACAGAATTAGATTCATTTGAGTATCATTTGATCTAAGAGTGTTAAGATGAACATGGTTAATACAAAAGTGTTCATATGGCTACCTTCGGTTAACTGTTATTGAGCCAACTCAATATACATGTTTAGGTACGGTTACCTATATCTAAATGAAGGTATATTTCATTTGTGTGTAACAAGCAAAGACCATCTAACGGTGGAAATATATTAGATTGAATCTTAAATCAGGTTTCATCCAACGGTGAATATTGATTATTTTGATCTAAAGTTATCAAACCCCAATTTGAAGATTATATAAGGGAGAACTCTAGCAACTGGGAAACATAATCCCCACACCTCATGTGTGATACTAGTTGTGACTAGCGTCGATTCTCCTTTAATCTAGGTTTTTCCTAAAATCATTATAGGTTAACGACTTAAAGACTTCATTGGGATTCTGAAGACAGACCCAACTATTTTCTTTGTAGTTGCGTGTTCTGATCTTACTTGTTCTATCATATTGAGTACTATCTTCTCTAAGATTTGCTCGAGATTTATCTCTGATAGGTAAGATATAAAAAGTAATCACAAAGCTCTTCGTCTCATTCTTTGTGATTCCGCAATAACTTGTTCTACTACCATATAGTTAAGTTATTGTGAGGTGATTGATATTTCTAGGATGTTCTTCCGGAATATAAGACCGGATTATCAATTGGTTCCTGTTCACCTTGATTTATCAAAAGATGAAACAAAAACTTCGTAGGTATTTCTGTGGGAGACAGATTTATCTATCAGAATAGACTTTTCTGTGGGAGACAGATTTGTTATTACAGTCTTCGACTTTGGGACTTAGCAACTCTTAGTTGTGGGTGAGATCAGCTAAGGGAATCAAGTGCATAGAGTCCTGCTGGGATTCAGAGGCGTAAGGAACACGACTTTACCTTAATCAGTGTGAGATTGGTTAGGGCTCAATTACATTCCAGTCCGAAGTTAACTTGTAGTAGGCTAGTGTTAGAGCACTGCTCGGTCGAACTCGCAAGCGTTGCTATATCAAGCTTGTTTATCAAGTTTAGTTGACAAAACTATAAGTCTTGATTTCTAGTCTACTTATAGCAATGTCTCGGATTAGGATAGAATGTGTTGTTGAGCTTTAGACTTAACGGTGTTCATCGATTGAATATGAAGAACTACTAAGGGGAGCTTGGGGACTTGAACTCATCTATCACTCAGAAGTTTATTCAATTCTATATCCTATTGAGACAAAGGTCATATAGCTATATAGACTTTACATTATACACATTTGATATTTCGAGCTGAGTTTAACTCGCTATATCTTTCTCGAAATATGTGTTGGAAAGCTTTTTGCTTTAACTATGTTCATTAGTATTCTTGACGAAAGTCAAAAGATGATCATGTGAAAATCTCCTAGTAACATTGTTAGAGCATTGCTCGGTCGAACTCGCAAGCGTTGCTATCTCAAGCTTGTTTGTCAAGTTTAGTTGCCAAAACTATAAGTCTTGATGTCTAGTCTACTTATAGCTAAATCTCGGATTAGGATGGTAAGTGTAGTTGAGCCTTAGACTCCACGGCGTTCATCGAATGAAGACGATAACTACTCAGGGGAACTTGTGGAACTTCATCAACAAAGAGGTATGTGGAGACTTGAACTTATCTATTACTCAAAATTCTATCTATTCTGTCTCCTATTTTGAGATAAAAGTCGTATTGCTATACAGACTTCAATTATACACATGTGCTATTTCGAGCCGAGTTTAACTCACTTATCTATGCTTCGAAATATGTGTTGGTAAGCTTTCGCTTTGGCCAAGTTCATCTTTACTAGTGACGAAAGTCATGTTGAGTATTTCAATAACTTGAAAATCGCTTTGATGAAAAATAGTTTGTGAATAACAACTATATAACATCCTCTAAAAAAGTTTCAATGATTGAAATGAGAGTTTAGAACATGTAACCATCTTTGTATATAAACATAGTGTGTTCTCACATTTGTGTAAAAGTCCAAAATCGGGAACCTGAAGTATGCGTACCCGTACGCGTACTGGCGGTTGTTGGAAATCCGGGTGAGTATGCGTACCCATACGCATACTGGCGGAAAGTTCACGTCCGTGAATTTCTGCTGGAGTTTAAAAGTGAAAAACAAACTCAATCAGGTTACTTAAGTATGGGTACCCGTTTGCATACTTAGGTAGGTTACTTTCTAAAATCGGTTTGTTCATGAACTAAAACATTTATATAATAAGGAATGCAATCTTTGCAAACCGTGGCTATAATGTTCATAAATTGATTCGAGTGAATCAAAATCGATTTTGCTTCAATTGTATCTTGTATACTTCTATGAGATCTAAGCAATTGAACAACTCTCTAACTAGTTCATTTTAGTTACTTGAACTAGTTATGGTGAAGATGAATAAGGTTGATATGAAAGTGCTCATATGGCTAACCATTGGTTAACTATTGTTGAACCAACTAAGTGTACACGTTTAGATACGGTTACCAAAACCTAAATGAAAGTGCATTTCATTTGTGTATAACAACCTAAGTTCGATCTAACGGTTGAAAGATATTAGCTTGAATCTAATCAGTTTTTCATCTAACGGTGAATATTGAATACTTTGTTACCAAGGTAACTTAGATTGCAAACCCTGATTTGGAGACTATATAAAGGAGAGCTCTAACAACTGGGAAACCTAATCCCCACACCTCCTGTGTGATAATAGTTGCATAAACTAGAGTCGATTCTCCTTTAACCTTAGGTTTTTCACGAAACCCTGTAGGTTAACGACTTAAATACTTCATTGGGATTGTGAAGCCAAACTCAACTATTTTCTCTGTAGTTGCATGATCTGATCTTGTTGTTTCTATCGTATTGAGTACAATCGTAAGATTGGCTTGAGATTGATATCTCCGATAGGAAAGATAGAAAAGTAGTCACAAACATCTTCGTCTCATCGTTTGTGATTCCACAATATCTTGTTTCGTTAATCGATTAAGATTATTGTGAGGTGATTGATAATTCTAGGATGTTCTTCGGGAATATAAGTCCGGGTTAACAATTGGTTCCTATTCACCTTGATTTATCAAAAGACGGAGCAAAACTCATAGGTTTATCTGTGGGATACAGATTTATCTATTCAATAGACTTTTCTGTGTGAGATAGATTTGTTTATCAAGTCTTCGAATTTTTGTCGTAGCAACTCTTAGTTGTGGGTGAGATCATTTAAGGGAATCAAGTGCGTAGTATCCTGCTGGGATCAGAGACGTAAGGAATGCAACTGTACCTTGAATCAGTGTGAGATTGATTAGAGTTCAACTATAGTCCAGACCGAAGTTAGTTTGTAGTAGGCTAGTGTCTGTAGCGGCTTAATACAGTGTGGTGTTCAAATATGGACTAGGTCCCGGGGGGTTTCTGCATTTGCGGTTTCCTCGTTAACAAAACTTATTGTGTCTGTGTTATTTATTTTCCGCATTATATTTTGTTATATAATTGAAATATCACAGGTTGTGCGTTGAATCGATCAATTGGTAAATCCAACCTTTGGTTGTTGATTGAAATTGATTGATCCTTGAACATTGGTTTTTGTTATACCGTTCAAGTTATTTCTCTTATATTCAATCAGGCTCGCAGATTCCTATTTGTTTGAGTGTGGATTGAATCAAGAAATTGAGATATAACTCTTTGATATACTTTATTAAGATTGAGTCTGACTGTCTAGTTGATTCTCTTAAAAGTATATTGGAGTTAGTCCATACAGATTGCTAAGCGAAATATTGGGTGTGGTTGTTATACCCCCGCTTTTTCAATTGGTATCAGAGCAGGCAAACACGTTCAAGACCTCATAAGTCTGTGTTTGTAGCGATCTGACTCTATGGATAGAAATTCTATCTCCATAAACGTACCACCAGTCTTCGATGGCTCAAACTATTCATGGTGGAAAATCGCTATGCGTGCTTTTCTTCAAGCTCGTGATTTTCAAACATGGGTACGTGTTGTTAATGGCTTTGATCCTCCGGTTAATACAGAAGGCGGTGTATCTATACCTAAGGATATTGGTAGATATAGTCCAGAAGAAATCCTTGCTGCGAAGCAAAATTCTGACGGCTTAAATGCTATCATACATGCCATTACCCCAGATCTTCAGCATCATGTGACTACTTGCACAAAATCTAAAGAAGCCTGGTATATCTTAGAAACTGTATTTAAAGGGAATACCTCTGAAAAGGAAGCTAGGCTTCAAAACCTATGTTCCGATTGGGAAAACCTTTGCATGGCAGATGAAGAGTCATTTGATGAGTTTTATCACAAAGTGTCTGAAATTGTTAATGCATCTTTTGCATTGGGTAAGACTATTCCTGAAAAGGACATTGTGATGAAGATTCTCAGATCTCTGCCATCTAGATACGATTCTAAGAAGCATGCCATCGTTGAAGAAAATAATCTCGCAACTCTTTCCATAAATACTCTGGTTGGGAAGTTAAAGATCTTTGATCATGAGCATACATCCAAATCCGGAAAGGATGTTGCTTTCAAAGCACAAAAAACACTAAATTACTTGATAAAGGTAAAAGTGTTTGCATCTCTAAAGATGATCTTTCTGAGGCTGATTCATCAGATTAAGATCTTGACAAGTCAGTCTCCTTGATCACAAGACAGTTTAGGGACCTTCTTTTGAAGAGAAGTAAACGATTCTTGATAGGTGTAGAATACACCCTAATTAATTATCTATTGTTTATGCTTTCTTTGCTATTTTTCTTGTGAATTATGTATTTTACATTTGTTTTTGAGTTATTAGGTACTCTGGAGTCATATAGACGAAAAGAAGCCGAAATCATCCAAAGTTGAATAAGAAGGCCAAGATGGTCACTGCGCGGACAGGTGATACTTGGAGCCTAGCCGTGAATAAGGGACGACCAGCCAAAAGTCCAAGAATAATGCTAAAGGAAGGCATC
>JAJJMB010003897.1:1313430-1421868 GCA_023531105.1 Papaver atlanticum
CGGCACCGTGACGGAATATTCCGTCTACGGAGAAGCATCTCAGGTGGCCGACAGTGACATTTCAGGGAGCTTTACGGCCGGATTCCTGTGGTACCAGTAATATTTCGGCGAACAAATTTGTGGAGAATTTTGTGTGGACTTTTCTCATGGTATGAAGACATAGACTTGGAATTGGATGAAGAATTGGGCTTGGATTTGGAAAGAAGATGGAAGGAGTTGAGAAAGACTTGGAATTGGAAGTTGAGCTACAAAGGGAAAGGGATTCTATTCCTAAGAGGATTGCAAGCAAATTGAAACCTATAAATAGAGAAGTTCTCTACTTTTCTCTAGACACCTTTGCACACCTCTACACACACTACACTTTGGTTTTTGTTTGCTTTCTCTTTTCTCTATTCTTTGTGAACTCCAAACCATGTGTGGCTAATTTTCTTATTGATTGAGGATGAATTCCTAGTTCTTAACATGTTTTCAGTTTTCTTTTAAATTTACTTTGAAGTTTTCACATGATTATCGTTTATTTTTGCTAATAAGAATGTTTATGCTTGATTGATAGATTGTTTAGGTGGCCAACTAAATTGATTTGTTAATTGATCTAAAGCTAGTAAAAGTTAAGGGATAAGTAATCGTTTCTCGACTCTTTACACAATTAGAAAACACAAGACCTTGCGGAGGGATTTCGTGGAGCAATTGTGTGTGAAAATAACATTAGCAAGTAGACCTTGATCTAAGAGTCTAACTACTAATATCAACCTAATAAATTCATAAATCTTAATGCGTTTAACTGAATTACATCGTGAGTGATCTACTACTAGGTGGTTTGGTAAATAAAATCCGGTAGTCGAGAACTTTCGTATCCGGTGATATAAGGAATTTAGGGGTTAACACTGATCTAGCTGCTATATCTACGGTTGATGATAATCTGTGACTAATAAGAAGTGGAAAAGAACATAAGTTGAATCATTGTTTTGCAACGGAGAAGGAATCCTTGATCTAATCTCTCTTATTGATTTCAACTTAAACTTTTGATTACTTTGTTTACTTTCTTTTGCAAACTTAAAACAAGAAACCCCCCCTCCCCCTTTGTGACAATTTTACAACTAAAAATTTCTTGCTCCTCGTGGGAACGAACGTGACTAAACTATATTGCTTGTTAATTAGGTGGAAAAATATTAATTAATGTTTTGTGGTTGCGACACGCATCAGTTCTCTAGAGATAAACCTAGGTCATCAGTTAAACCGCATAATCTTGTTCCTCCTAAAAACAGGGATAATGATGAAACTGATGACGAGGATATGCCTCAGTGCTTTAAGTGTAAAGGTTTGGGGCATTTTGCAAATGAGTGTCAAAATCGTAAAAAAATACACTGGGAACAAAGGTCTTGCTGTAACTCTTGATGAAATGTCTGACATCTATGATTCTAATGAAGACGAAAAGTCAAGTGTTGCACTTCTTTGTGAAAATATTGATTTTGGTAATTGTAGCAATACATACATCAATCTTGATATTCTTTCATAAGAAATCCCAACCAATCTGGAAGAAAAAATTGATCTACCTGTTTCTACTGGAAACTCTTTTTCTGATTTTGCAGGTTCCACCATATGTCTTGCAGCCTGCACAGATGAGATGTATAAACCTTCCTCCAGGTTGACATGTCCTTATTGTTCTCTTAGAGGTCATGAGTTATCAAAATGTTTCAAGTACAAACATAAGATAAGATATGTCAATAAACTTCAACGCATAGCAAATCGATTAGCCAACAAGCTCAAAAGTGTTCAGGAATTGGCTGAGGTATGTAAACGCATCTTCTCTTCAAAGAAGTTAGTTTAATAAGAAAGGACTAGATCATTAGAAAGAAATGTATGGTCTAAACACTATGAGAAACATGGCTCTATGAATTCCTTCCGAAAAGGATATGGTGGACAGATTATTGTTCACCCCAGCACAACCTAAATTGTGTTGGTTTGTGCATCTTGTCTCATGTGCCTGATCAAAAGAGACAAGATTTTGCACACCTCGGGCTTTAGGAAAAGAAAATTCTTTTAGATTGTTTTGATTTTCTTTTTTCGTGTTTTTGCTCTGTGAGCATTGTAAAGTCTGTAATTCATGTCGCCTTTTCATATCTAATTGATGTTGGAAAGGACTTCCATGATTATTCAATAAAAGAGGGTTAAAATAGACAATTCTGCCTTTTTTAGGGTATGAGTTGTTCGTACGTGATTCCTTTAAGTGTATAAAGTTTCCTTAACCCTACATTCCCTTTTCCTACTCTAAGAAATTCTTTTTATCATAATACTGCTTTTTGAGATTATCTTGTGATTTCCTCTCACAATTCCGCTTTTATGGATACTCCAAGCATTATGTCAACTGATGGAAAAGATGTTAATATGATTGTTAAGCCATCAATCATGAAGGAAAAAGATAAATCTCCGTTACCTCCAACTTTGAAAAGAAAAAGAAGGAATGTGAGGAAGCCAAGAGTTGTTCCTTCAAATTCTCAGAAGTACTCTGATATTCTTGAAGAGTTGAAGGAAACAAGGAAGGAGATTCAGCAAATAAAGACTTTTGTGTTTAGGACTCTTGAAATTCAGAAGGCTTTGGTTCGGCATCAATCAAGAAGGTTTGTTGATATCAACTCCTATCTTCATGAACCTTATGTCCAAATGGCTATTGACGACAAGGAGTTCGGGAACGATAAAGAATTTTTCAAAGGTCTTAATGTCTAGTAAACTTCTTATGAGAATTTATTCTTGTGTTTTAAGAAGGATAACTAGGGTTTGGAATAGCCATTATTGTGAGTCCACATAGCTATTTCCAACGATTTTCATCTTGCAATGTTTTTAGATTTATTTATTTAAATTCTAAAGTTTATTTGGAAGATGATTTTGCAGTATTAATCTTTATGGTTTTATATATTGCAACTTGTTATGGGATATGTGTGTTTGCGTCCGTGAACTATGATTGTCCCATACGTGGTCAAAAGTTAAGTCTTTCATATGTTGGTATGCGAGTACTGATAAAAGATTGAATGAACTTTTGACAAACAAAAGTTAAGCCTATTATGTCATTATGCAAATATTGATGGAAGATATGATGAACTTTTGTTTACAAAGATTAAAGTCTATTATATGTCATTGTGCAAATAATGATGGAAAATAGAATGAATCTTTGTTTATTCCGCAGTATTGATCTTCCGTGATCCATATCTTTATGTATATACTGTGCGGCTCCGTAAGTTCTCTTATGTGAGCATTTCCGATTAAATTAATCATGGGTTCTCTTGTGGTTAATTTAATTGAGATTTTTGGATACAAATTCATATTCTTATGTGATTTGTTAATGTCCAAAGCAATCCTTATTTCTTGTGAAAGTAAGGTCGCTCTTGTTGTTCTTTCGGGAATGACATTTAATGGGGGAGAGTTCTTAATTGAACTTGTGCTTAATTGCCAAATCTTTGTGGGGAGTGCGGCTGTGGAATATTATAGGGGTTATCTTGTATCTTTATAAACTCCTTGATGAATGAATTTAGTTTCGGCTATATGGTTGCATCTAAAAAAGTTGATATGTGCTTTTGTTTTGGTCATGAAGTGTCTCTATGGAAATTTCATTAAGATCCCACTAATTTTCGTACCTTTGCCAATTTTATTGACAAAAAGGGGGAGAATTAATGTGTAGTTCACACTACAAATACATATGGTTTTCGGATCATTATGTAAGGGGGAGTGGTTTTCATGTGAGATGAAGTATTGATTAACGGGGAGTGATACATATCACCATAGTATTGTTGTCAAAGTTGTGATACAATTGAACTTTGATGCTGTGTAATAATACTATGACATTGTATAACAATGATTGAGAGCTATTGTTTTCTCATTGTTATGGCTACGGATCTTCAACAACGATGATGCTGAATTGAATACCTTTGGAATAATTGATGTACTTGGAAGTGATGAAGATTTCGAGTAATGTTGAAGAACCAAGGAGATCAAGCATTTGGAAGAGAAGCTACAAAGTTTATTTATTTTGTATTCCATATGTATTGATAGTTTTGTCACTAAAATTGACAAAGGGGGAGATTTTTAGAGCATTGCTCGGTCGAACTCGCAAGTGTTGCTATCTCAAGCTTGTTTGTCAAGTTTAGTTGCCAAAACTATAAGTCTTGATGTCTAGTCTACTTATAGCTAAGTCTCGGATTAGGATGGTAAGTGTAGTTGAGCCTTAGACTCCACGGCGTTCATCGAATGAAGACGAAGAACTACTCAAGGGAACTTGTGGCACTTCATCAACAAAGAGGTATGTGGAAACTTGAACTTATATACCACTAAAAATTCTATCTATTCTATCTCCTATTTTGAGACAAAAGTCGTATTGCTATACAGACTTCAATTATACACATGTGCTATTTCGAGCCGAGTTTAACTCACTTATCTATGCCTCGAAATATGTGTGTAAGCATTCGTTAGGAACGCAACTGTACCTTGAATCAGTGTGAGATTGATTAGGGTTCAACTACAGTCCAGACCGAAATTAGTTTGTAGTAGTCTAGTGTCTGTAGTGGCTTAATACAGTGTGGTGTTCAAATCTGGACTAGGACCCTGGGTTTTTCTGCATTTGCGGTTTCCTCGTTAAAAAAAACTTCTGGTGTCTGTGTTATTTCTTTTCCGAATTATATTTTGTTATACATTTGAAATATCACAGGTTGTGCGTTGAATCGATCAATTGGTAAATCCAACCTTTGGTTGTTGATTGAAATTGATTGATCCTTGAACATTGGTCTCTGGTACCGTTCAAGTTATTTATCTTGTATTCAATTAGGCTCGCAGATTCCTATTTGTTTGAGTGTGGATTGAATCAAAAAATTGAGATATAACTCTTTGATATACTTTTTATTAAGATTAAGTCTGACTGTCTAGTTGATTCTCTTAAAAGTATATTGGAGTTAGTCCATACAGATTGCTAAGCGAAATATTGGGTGTGGTTGTTATACCCCCGCTTTTTCAAACATCTTACATGATTTGTGTGAGACAGTCATTTGATGTAGACTCGGAATGTTTCGTATTGATCATTCAATAACTTGAAAATTGCTTATAAGCTAATAGTTCGTGTGAGACAACTATTGTCGTCTTCTAAGAATGTTTCAATGATTGAAATGGGAGTTCAAAGCTAAACCCATGTATGGATACATTATGGTTTTTTTACTTAGTGTACGAACTGTTTTTCCGGAATTCAGGACTGGAAGTTAAGTTTGCATACCCATTCGCATACTTATTCAACTGTTTAAGTCAGGGTACTTAAGATTGCATACACGTTCGCATACTTATTCAAATGGTTTCAATTGAGTTCGGTCAGGAGCTAACGTTTGCGTACCCGTTTGCAAACTGTCGGCTTGTGACCAATGTCTGGAACTTAAGTTTGCATACCCGTTTGCAAACTTAAGTGGTTCAAGTTCTAAATCGGTTAAGTATGATATCATACTCATGAACAAATACATTTATACATTAAGGAATGCAATCTTTGCAAACCATGGCTAAAATGTTCATGAACTGATTCTTTTGAATCAATCCGATTTTGCTTCAATTGTGTCTTGTATACTTCTATGAGAATATAAATAATTGAACAACTCTATGAGTAACACAATTTGATTCATTTGATTATCAATTGATCTAGAAGTGTTAAGATGAACATGGTTAATACAAAAGTGTTCATGTGGCTAACTTCGGTTAACTGTTATTGAGCCATATCAATATACATGTTTAGGTACGGTTACCCATATCTAAATGAAAGTATATTTCATTTGTGTGTAACAAGCTAAGACCATCTAATGGTGGAAAGATATTAGCTTGGATCTTAAATCAGGTTTCATCTAACGGTGAATATTTATTGCGTTGTTCCAAAGTTATCAAACCCTGATTTGAAGACTATATAAGGGAGAACTCTAGCAACTGGGAAAACTAATCCCCACACCTCCTGTGTGATACTTGTTGCGACTAGAGTCGATTCTCCTTTAACCTAGGTTTTTCCTAAAACCGTTATAGGTTTATGACTTAAAGACTTCATTGGGATTCTTAAGCCAGACCCAACTATTTTCTCTGTAGTTGCGTGTTCTGATCTTACTTTATTCTATCGTATTGAGTACTATCTTCTCTAAGATTTTCTCGAGATTTATATCCGATATGTAAGATATAAAAAGTAATCACAAAGCTCTTCGTCTCATTCTTTATGATTCTGCAATAACTTGTTCTACTACCATATAGTTAAGTTATTGTGATGTGATTGATATTTCTAGGATGTTCTTCGGGAATTTAAGACCGGATTATCAATTGGTTACTGTTCACCTTGATTTATCAAAAGACGGAACAAAAACTTCATAGGTATTTTTGTGGGAGACAGATTTATCTATTCAAATAGACTATTATGTGGGAGACATATTTGTTTATCAAGTCTTCGACTTTGGGTCGTAGCAACTCTTAGTTGTGGGTGAGATCAGCTAAAGGAATCAAGTGCGTAGAGTCCTGCTGGGATTCAGAGACGTAAGGAACGCGACTGTACCTTAATCAATGTCAGATTGTTTAGGGCTCAACTACATTCCAGTCCGAAGTTAACTTGTAGTAGGCTAGAGTCTGTAGCGGCTTAATACAGTGTGGTGTTCAAATATGGACTAGGTCCCGGGGTTTTCTGTATTTGTGGTTTCCTCGTTAACAAAATTCTGGTGTCAGTGTTATTTCTTTTCTGCATTATATTTTTTTATATAATTGAAATATCACAGGTTGTGCGTAGTTCAATCAATTAGTAAATCCAACCTTTGGTTGTTGATTAAAATTGATTGACACTTGAACATTGGTCTTTGGTACCGTTTAAGTTGTTTCTCATAATAATCAGGATCGCAGATTTTCATCTGTTTGATTTGCTGATTACATTGAGAAACAGAGATATAACTCTTGGATATATTTTCCTTGATTGAGTCTGACTGTCTAGTTGTTTCTCTTGGAATTATATTGGAGTTAGTCCATACAGATTGCCGAAACGAAATATTAGGTGTGGTTGTTGTACCCCCGCTTTTTCAATTAGTATCAGATCAGGCAAACACGCTAAAGACCTTAAAAGTATGTGTTTGTGGCGATCTAACTCTATGGACATAAATGTTATCTCTATAAACGTACCGTCAGTCTTCGATGGCTCGAATTACTTATGGTGGAAAATTTCTATGCATGCCTTTCTCCAAGCACGTGATTTTCAGTCATGGGTTCATGTAGTTAATGGCTATAATCCTCCGGTTGTTACAGAAGGTGATATAACTGTTCCAAAGGATATTGGTGCATATGATCCTGTCGAGATTCTCGCTGCAAAGCAAAATTCTGATGGATTAAATGATATCATACATGCCATTACCCCAGATCTTCAGCACCATGTGACGACGTGCACTAAGTCTAAAGAAGCCCGAGATATCTTAGAAACTGTATTCGAAGAAAATTCCTCTGAGAAAGAAGCTAGGCTTCAAAAGCTAAATTCTGATTGGGAAAACCTTCATATGGCTGATGAAGATTCATTTGATGAGTTTAATCACAAAGTGTCTAAAATTGTTACTGCATCTTTTGCATTAGGCAAGACTATTCCTGAAAAGGACATTGTGATGAAAATTCTCAGATCGTTGCCATCTAGATACGATTCTAAGAAGCATGACATCATTGAGGGAAATAACCTTTATACACTTTCCAGAAACAATCTTGTTGGAAAGCTAAAGATTTTTTTATCTTGAACTGAGTAAAAGATAAAAACGTCACATGCCTTGCAATCCTATTGCTGCATCTAATAACAAGTCTTTACGTCCAATTTTGATTGATACAAAGGATGAGAATTGCTTTAATTCAACTCTTTCGCTGTTTGTACAACAGTTAAAGAAACTCTTAGATAGAGAAAAAGAAAGTCTCAAAAGAAATCGTCGTCAATCAATGAAAAGGATAGAAAAGTTCACAAAGACTATGACAATAGAACTTGTTCCAAGTGCTATAAAAGTGTTCATAATATCTCAGGTTATCCTGATAAGGAGGTTAGTGAATTAACCAAAGCATGGATGTCAACTCTTGACTACTGTCCTGATGAAGATGTTTGTGAAAGTTCACTCAACTACTTTGCTGATAATCACACTTGTCTTTCTAGCATCTCTGATTGTTCCATGAAATACGATATCTCTTCCCTAGAAAAGAAAATTGATCTTTTGACCAAACATCTGTACTCAATGAAGAGTATGTTTCAACTGGAGAAGGAAGCCTGGATTAAAAGGATTGAAAATCTGGAATGTCAACTGTTTGAATTAAAACAAGAATGTGCGACATCTCGCAATTGTGATTCTAAGAAGAAGAATTGGTTATCTTCGATGAACTCTTTTAAATCCAATCAGCATATTACTCCTGAAAATATGTCATATTCAAATCTCTCTTGTAATGAGAATGACATATTGAAATACAATGGCCCAACGAAGTGCTTGTCCCTCTTGTATGAAAACCAGGATCACCCAGAGACGATTTGCACAAAGGTTCCTGAAAAATCTTATTATATTAATTTGCTTTATCAGAAGAAGAAACAAAAATCTCCTAAGAAATCTAGATCTTTTTCGAAAGAGATTTTCAGAACCGTTTATAGTTTTCGAAAATCAATAGACAAGGCTTTCGGAACATTGCAGGGAAAAAAGGTATCTACACTTGATCTTCCCTCCATAAAGAAAAATCAGAAACAGAGAATATCGAAATCTCCTTCCTCTCATAAGAAACCACCCGGTCCTATATTGGATGGCAAAAATTACAATTTGTAATAGGTTTTAAGATTGTTCTTGTTTTTCCCTTGGACAAGAACCATAATCTTCAAAAGGGTTATGAATAGATTTCTGACTTGTTTCTGTATCTTTTTTCTGCTCTAATTTCGGTTATTGAGCTAAAAACCGTTCCTGTACATAAACGGTTTTCCTAATAAAGTCCTTTTGGGATATCCAGAATTCTGTTAGGGTTTTGGTCAAAGGTCTTTTTGGAAATTTATCCCTAATCTTCTCCTTTTTTAAGTTGAAGATTTCATTCCTTGATGAGTGCATTTCATTTACCTTTTCTATCATGTTCTCATCAAGTCTTTCAAGTAAAGAAGATTGTGACTACTAATTTTCCCATATTCTACGTAATGTATACAGCTCGGAGAATCTAATACTAAGTAGTATTGATGTCTCAGTTGAACTGATAATGCTAAGTAATAAAAGGTATTCGACATCACAATAATAACGAAGAACACAAGTATAATGTAAATACTACTAAATTATCATGAGACACAAGAGATTACGTGGTTCGACATTTGTATATGTCCACGGGATAATGAGTGATTATTTGTATTAAGTTGTGGTGGTTACAAAGATCTTAAATGCTTCCCAAAGTAATAGAGAGAACTCAAGTTGGAGTAAATACTTAAGTTCTAAACATTAAAGAGGTATAAGCTTAAGACTAGATCTTCTTCTCTTGGGTCTTGAATACCCTTGTTTGTTGGTGAAGCTTGGTATTTATAGCCCCTTATGCTCCAGATATATCTTTGCTGTCCTTGGGTCCATCGTTCCCTGATACATCTTCCGTATAGATGGTACCTTCGTTCACCGCACGCTTTCTCTAGCCGGACTCTGCCACCTCAGCTGGCCCACGTTCCTTCGGGACAGCCTCAGTACATATTGTACGTTCACCGCTAGCCTTCGCCAGTCAGTCTCTGCCACCTCATCTCTCTCCACGTGCTTTGTTTAAGCGTGTAGATAAGAGATTTGTGCATTAAATGCTGATTGGATGTGTCATCTACCTTTGTTCCTTCGCCAGTTGCCTCTCTCTAGACTAGGTTCTACTTTTTCATCTTAGCCGTCGAGGTATCTGATAGGTGTTGTAAACACCTTGATATTTATCTATTGTTTATGCTTTCTTTGTGTGTTTTCGTGTAAATTATGTATCTTATGTTTACTTTTGAGTTTATTAGGTGCAACAGAGTAATTTGGAGCAAAAGAAGGAGAAATCAATCATTTGAAGCGAAAATGGCAAAAAGATCAATTCACAGGCGATATTTGGAGCAGGCTAATTTTGCGCAAGAAGGAGTGAAGAATGAACTGTCGGTTCTTTGAGACTGACAGGCCAAATAGTACATGGACAGCTCTTATCAGAGTTCTGGGTGCCTGTGGTACTTCTTATCATTACCACACCCTAGAATTCAGAAGAGAATTCATTTCTCAATCATTTCTTTCTAACTCAATAGGAGAAACCATGGCGGCTGCTGCTGGCGATTTTAGAACCAGGAGAAATTGAGATCTGAGTAGTCGAGGGTTGGTGATATGCTACTGATGGAGGATTCTGTGGTGGATTGAGTTCTGAATCGAGAAATTCAAGGGATTGAGAAGATGATCCTGTTGCTATGGATATCAGAGAAGAAATCAGGGAAGAAGAGGAGTTGTTACTGCCGAGAATGAAGAAGGATTGTTGATTGATTTTGGATTTGATTGTGAATTGCAGCTGTAGATGGGTTTTGTATCTGTTGCAGTTAAAAACAAAGACGAAGAGGAATTACAGCTGCCATTGTTGATACCAGTGAGAACTAGGGTTTGAAGCTGGGTTTGATTTCAGAGATTGATGGAGATGAATCTGAGCAGTGAAGAAGAACCTGATGCAATGAGGAGCTAGGGTTTCGATAATTGAAAGATGGAGAAGCTGTTGAGTCATGGGTACTGTTGATATGAAGATTGTGGTTGATTTGATGAGAAGGAAGATGGAAATGCTGGGTTAGATGTATGTTTAGGACAGGGGTTGAACTGGTGGTGATTCTGAGCAATTACAAAGAAGAATCTGAGAGTGAAGGCAATGGTGAAGAAATTGGTAGTGAAAGTTGGAGGACAGAGCATTGCAGGTGCAGTGGTTGGTTGCAGAGAATGAAAGTGCAGGTGGTTAGATCCTGCTGCTGTTGATTGAAACCAGATAAGAAGATGTTACAGGCTGAGTCTCAGGTGGCAGTGTCAATTGGCTGGCTGCAATTCCAGATGGTGGTTGTTGGCAAATGTTTTTATGAGCTGCAGCTGCAATTGCAAGTAACTGATCTAGTCAAATGTTACAAACTGAGATGGAGAATGGCACTGGTGTTGTAGAAATGGCAAGAGAAGATGCAGCTGTTGCAGGGGAGTGTGCTTGAGGTGATGGTTACTGCAGTATGGACTTGAATGGCACTGGTGCTGCAGAATGGATGCAAGGGAAGTTAGCGTGTGCAGTTTGAATTGCAGTTGCAGAATCAGCCTGCAGAATGGAAGAGCTGGAGCAATGGCTAGGCTTGAAGTTCTGAGGATATAGCTGTTGGAGTTGGTTCTTTGTAGCTGGTGGTTATGAGTTGAGCTGCTGGTGAAATGGTTGCAGCTACAGGTGGTTTGTGCAAGTATGATGCTGCTGCTGTTGCTCATGGAAGTGTCATGGCAGAATTGCAGAAAGTTGTTGCTGCTGCAGGTCAAGTTGGTGGCAGCTGAGTTAGCCGGTGTTGCTCTTGAGTACAAGCTGAAGCAGAATGAGGAAATGGGTTTGGTGGTAATGAATGGATGAATTGCAGCTGCAGCTGGAGGTGAAACCGAGTCTGAGATTGAGTGAGCAGATGAGATGTTATTGTAATGCAGTGAATGGGTTGAGTTGCTGGTGATATTATGATGCAGTTACAGTTGGAGATGAAGTAGCTGTTGCGGAAAAGGATTTGTGAAATGGCATTGCAGGTTGTCTGGTGGGTGTTTGAGTTGAGAAGAAGATGCATAATGAGATGACAGAATTGGCGGTGACTGCTGTGGAAGGAGTGAGCTGCAGTGCAGTGCAATTATGTGTTGGCCGTGAAGCAGTGAAGCAATGATGGCGCAGCAGAAGCTTAGGCCTGCAATGGCCTTGGCAAATATCAGTTAGACCCTTGACTCAGCTGAGTTACTTTGACTCAGCTTCTGACTCACTAACGCCGTTAGTGACTGTTAACTTGACCGCCAGTTTTAACGGTTGACTGTCAGTTTGCTTAGTCACCTGAGATGCTTTTCCAGCCAATTTCCGGCACCTCTACCAGTTTTCCAGCGACTACTTTTTGGGTCAGAGATTTACATTGGGCTATTTTCACACATGGATTTTATGGACTCGGAGGACTTCTATGTTATGGGCTTTGGAGGTTATGACCTAATTTTGGAACAAGAAGAGCTACAAAAGAAAAGTCTTCTACAATATCTGGGAGTTTTGGAGGAGAGCGGCGATTCTACTAGGGTTTGCTTTCATTGTTTTTTTATGTTATTTATTCCAAATATGATTATGATGAACTCAAAAGCTATGAGTAGCTAAACACATAATATTGGTTATGGGATAAAGTTGATTTCATCAAACATGTTATTTGATTCAATGCATTAGTTTTGTCTCAACTTTGTTGTTTATGATTCATTGCTTATAATGTTATATGTTTTGAATACTTGTTTGGTTGAGTCCGGAATCAATTCGATTTGCATTCATATCTAAAGCTAGATTAGGATTTTCAATACGTAAAAGTTGTTAATCCCTGATTCTAAGTAGCATAGTGCCATTATTACTTGTAGCGATACATCTCTATAATTGCATATGAATCATAACCTTTGTTAAAATGAATTAGTGCTTTTACACGTTCATTTGCATTGATTAGTCTATTTCATAGAACTTAGTGCTCTTGGGAAGTTAAACTTAATTGTGCTTTTACACTTTAGGTTGCTTTCTAAGTAGATTTCACATGTGCATCTTTTAATGCGTTTGTGATAAAATCGGGAAATAAACGGGATATTCTTGCGATCAAGATATAATAGGACTTTTAGTAAATGCGAGATTAAATTTTCAATTCTAGTCATTGATGAAAATGCATGTTTGTGAATGATACTATCCCGTGACTAATATCTTCTCCTTATTGTTTATTTCAATTATTTCAATTGCTTTGCTTTAATTTATTGCTTAGATAAAATCAAAATCCCCCCTTGGTTACTTAAGAATCTGAAATTTTATAACAACAAAAGCCTCTCTGTGGAACGAACTCTTTCTTACCACATACTTCATTTATTTTAGTTGAGTAAGAAAGTGAAATTATTTTTGACGCATACGACAACGATCAGTATCCCTCCTTGAGATGGGATAAAGCAGATTTGCGAAGGTGTCTTTTGCCACTCGGATTCCTGTGTGTAGCGAGGGCTACACAGTTATCCTGCACGCGACCACTGAAACCGTGACACGTGCTCCTCAGAATATTGATATTCACAGTTTGCCCCTTTTCTTTCATATTCTACCATTTGGTAGGATTGGAAGAAAAAACTTCCGTAATGCCGCCATTTTTGCACGTACCGGTTGGGTGGTCCACATGTGTCCTTTCATGCAATAACTTCCCCTTGAATTTGGGGAAATCCAAACTTTTGGATTCTCTAGCCGCCTATAAGAAGAAAATAAAAGAAGGAATTTCATTAACTTCCCCTCTCCTCACGAACTGTCGCTCTCTATCCCTTTCTCAGAGATTTTCTTTGTCTCCTTTACTTCTAACTGCTGGTTTGCTCTTCGATTTGCAAAGTTCTTGCTTTCTCTTCATCAATCAGGTTAGCATATACTCGCCTTTGATTTTGATGTAGCTTTTCGTGTCCTCCATGCTTGGTTCTGTTTCTTTTTTTTTTGATTGTTTTAAGTTGTTGTTGTACTTGCATGTGAGAATTCTGATTTCCTTCTGTCTCTTCACGTTGTATGAGAACTTGGGTTTTTCATTTTCACCATGATTATGCCATGATTGTTCTTTGTCTGCAATTTCGAAATAATCCTCCATTTCGCGTCATGGAGGAATTGAGTTGTATTCTTTGGTTGGTTTAGTTAAACCCATGCCCAAAGTATGCTTATTCTGCACCAAATATGTTTTTGAGTCGTCTGCAAATTTCATCCGCCATTGTTGAAGGACTGTTCTTCCTGCTGATGTTAGGAATTATGAGGCTTCCGAAGAAGCCTGCGCGGAAGGATCCAAGGCCTAGATCGTCCACTGAGCCACCTCCGTGGGTGGACCATCTTGATGCTACGCCCTCTCCACCCCCTGAGGATACTGAGATACCTGCGGGAACTGAGACGGTTGTGGAAGCTGAGGCTGAATAGGTTGCTGTTGAAGATCTTCCTCCTCCTCCACCTCACTATGAGCTCCAAAGGTTGCAGCTGCGCGACAAGGATAACTACTCTCATTTATCCTTGTCTGAGATCTCCAAGTATTTTCTCCTGCATAAGTTTGACATCTCTTTTTTCGATGGCCCTGATGTTCTCACTGAGTCCTTAATCCGAAGCTTCCCTTACGATGAGAACAATCTCGTAATCAGTGTTGGCCAGTTGGCCGCAGGTATGCTCCTGCCTTTGTTTAGTAGAAAGGATCCTTTCTACTATGATGTTTTATCTACCAGGGATGCCCCAGTGAACAAAACTCAGGTCCGAGGGATCATGCAATACACTAGTAATTATTGGCGTGCCCTTCGTGAGTGCTGGTACCACAGCAAGGGTAAGACTACTTTGAAGTCTTATGACCTTTTGCTCCTGGGAGATCTAAGCAATATGATTACACCCCTGCCAACTCCAATGCTACCTATGCTGATGCCATTCAGAAAAGAAACCTTCTTCCTTGGTGTGTTGGCCCCCGTCGTATCCATGTTACTGCTAATTAGATTAGGGAAGGCAATAGCCTTCATTTGTTGGAGGAGATAGACAAGACTGGGTTGACTGTTATCACCTACTCTGCTAAGCTTTTCTTGCCGAAGTTTGATCGTATTCGTATGGACCACAATGATTGTTGGGCGCATACTTCTCTTCGTGTGGTGGGTCCTTGGGCCTTTGGTTTTACTACCACAGATCCCAACGTCCCTCGTACAGCTTTCTCTCTGCCTGCTAAGTATGATGGATATCATCTTTGGGTTTTCAACCCTGCTACTTCTCATGAGGTAACCTTCATTTGTTACATAAGTTTTTTTATTTTTCAACTTTGTTTTGTGGCCTTTGCTCAGTACTCTGGTGGTTCCTTTGCAGCATGCCCCTACTTCTTCTGTTGGGAATGCTTCGGGGTTTGCTGGTAACTCCGTAGATACCAGGACCAGGAAAATGAAGGATTCAGTTGAAGCAGCTAAGCCAACACCTGCAGAGGTAAGGATTATAACCATACCTTGGTGTTCATAGATTCCTTAGTATTTTTCCCCTGATCCTTAGCTGGCGCACGTGTTCTTCCACAGTCTTCCAAGAAGAAAGGCAAGTTGAAGGTTGTGATCGACGTTGAAGAATCCGATGAGCATCCTAAGGCTGCTGAGGAGGAACAAGATGACGAGGATATGAAGGACGTCGAGGATACCGCCCTTAGTCCTCACTTGGATGACCTTGAAGAAGATTTTTCCAAAGATAGCCCTAGTCCCCTTCGTGCTGGTTCTGTGGAAGGTGATAACCTCCAAGTTGATGGTGGTTCTTTGTTGGTGAGCCCAGTTAGTGCTAAAGTTGCAGCTCCTGCTTTGCTTCCAAGGGTACCCTCGTTTTTTGCTCCTGGTGATTTGCAACCTGTTGCCTCGGCTACTACTAGTGCTATGGTGATATCTTCCAAGAGTTTTCCGTCTTCTCCTGCTACTTCACTCCAATCGAGTGGTTCATTTGCGAAGGGTGTTAATCCTGTTGTGAGGGTTAGTTGTTCAGACTCGCAGCCGAAGAAGAAGGTTGTGATTTCACTCGCCAGCTTCTCCTTCAATGTTACGCCTACTTCTTTGGGAAGCGGTCAGTCTGTTTCTACCGCCTATGCTAGCAAGGTTGTTGGACCTCCACCTTCGTCACCATATTGGACCGTATTGGGTAATCTTCCTTTTGCCGATGACATAGATTTAGGTGGTACCTCTAGACAAGCATTTTCTTCCATTCTCAGCTCATCCACCATGCCGTCTCTTCGTCGTGGTGAGGATTCATTACTTGTGCCCCATGTTCGTTCTCAAGCGACTGGTGGGGTTCTTACGGATCTTGGGAAGGGTAAGTTACCTGAGAATTTGAGCCTTTGGAGTTTTGACGATGCCATCCTTGAAGCTATACTGCGGGACTCGAAGGGTCCCTTTTCTGCTAAGGTTGATCGTCATCAGCTGGCTGATTCTTTGGAGGTTGCTTCAAGGTTGGATACTTTGACTGCTAAGTATCAAGTGGCCAAGAATCTATTCTTTGATCCAGACTGCCTTCGCTCTAGTCAGAGCTTTGGTGAAATCCGCAGGGGAGGCATCCAAGAGATGGAGACTTTCATGGATACCTACGCTGATTTCCTCCCCCGTCTCTCCTTGTTCTCAGTAAGTGGTTCTTACCTTATTGTTTTGCGTATTGCTTTGAACCTTCATTTGTTCTCATGCTCCGTTGTTTGCAGCTTTGCAAACAAATCGATGTTGGGTGTACCTTGTTCAAGTTTTATAGGGCTAAGTGTACTCACTTGAGTGCTCTGTTAGAGCGCGCTCGTCAATATTATGCCTTTGTTAGCGCACAACAGCCTTCTTCCAGTGATGCTGCTTCTGCCGCCAAGGTACCTTTGTTAGAGAGTGAACTTAGGAAAACTCAGAGCTCCCTAGAAGCTTGTTTGTTAGCTCTTGAGAGAGCTAATTATGCTGCGAAGGTTGCTGAGGAGGAACGCAAGGCTGCTGATTCTGCTTTGGCTACTGAATCCTCCAAAGTCATAGGTTCGTTCCTCATTTCTTTTAGCTTTGTTTTTATTTTTGTCTGGTAGTATATTCCTGAGAGAACCTACGCCTATCAACTGGTAGCTCCGGTGAGCTTAGACATCTTCGGGAACAAGTGGCCAAGTTGACCTCTGATGTTTGGTATTATCAGAAGAAGTCTGATAGGTTGATGAATGTGACTGTCCACAATGAGGCCCAAATCTCCCTTGAGTGTTCCCATAACTCATACCTTGTGAAGAAGACTTGCTTCGTAAAGAATGCGATGAGACCTTCAAGTGGAAAGAGGATCTTATCTTAAGGAAAAAGGAGGATATTGCCTTAGTTGAGAAACGTCTCTCAGCTCAAGAGATTATCCGCAAAAAGTATTATGCAGATTTCGAAGATTCCTGCGCTTCTTTAGCTAAGGTTACTGCAGAACATAACGTATTATCCTCAGAAGTTTGCTCCCTTAGGAACAGGCTTAGTGAGGTTTCTTCAATGCTTTCCTCCATGTCTCACGCCTCTATGGTTAAGAGATTGGAAGAGTTAGAGAATGTTTACAAGGCCTTATCCTCTGAGAATGCTTCGCTTCAGATAGATGTAAGAGATCTCCGGACCGAACGTGATACTCTTGTGGAGGATCTTGCCGAAGCCCAGCATAGTTTAGAAGAGTCCCTTAGCCATGCCGGAGGTAACTTAGGATTTTTATTATTTCCGTAGCATTCTTCATGCCCCGTATTTCCTTCGTTCTCTACTTATTCCTTCTCTATCCGCAGGTCTCCAGGAGCAACTTGTAGGTGTGAATGCTAAGGTCAGCTATCTCGAGAGCCAAGTATCTTCGTTGGAGATAGCCCGTCAGTTTGATGCTGCTGCAAAGTTTAAAGCTGAGGAACTTCAGCAGGCCAACGACCAACTTAGCGCTTAGATAATCGATCTTCATCGGAAATCAGCCTCGGATCTGGAGGTCCATTCCTCTCAGATGAAGGTGCAATTCGAGCGTTCGGCTATTGACTATATCAATAATGCCTTTGCTGAAGCTGAACTCCAAGCTGACGGAGTTGTCTTTCCCCATTTTCCTTATCCTTGATCCTATTGTCTCGACCTTGTTTGAGTGAACTCCTGTTTGTTGTTTATGTCCTCAACTAAGGTGTCTTTTTTAGCTGAGATGTCTCATTTCTTTGAAACAATGCTTTCTGATGGCTTGAACCTTTGTTATCTGCCATGCAACTTTTAAGAAATGTTAGACATATTTTGGTAAAATTATCATTTTACTTTATGTTATTGCAAGAATATTTTGTTTAGACGTAATGTGTCTAATTGGTCGCACAGTCAAGTTATCACAAGGTGCTAAGGTATGCTTAACCTTTGGTGGAACATTCAACGTCCTACCCGGATATCCTTTGGCTAGAAGGTATCTTGGTGGCGAAGGTCCCTACGTGGGCAATAATTTTCCTGTAACCCTATGCGTTCAGCGCGGAGACTGCTTTACTTCGACAGGGTATCTCTATAGGGGATATCTTATTTTTTTCTCATGCCTCATAAAAGTTGCCATCGCCCCGAGGATCCGAGATTGACATATACGCAGTTATGCCCTGCCTTGCCTCATCGTCACTCCTGACGGAGGGTGTCTATTCTAACCCAATTGTATTAATCAAAGCTAATTTTTTAGCAAAAAGTTTTGTTTGTGCCCTAATAAAATACACTAGAAATGGGCTTACTTGGGACTAATATGCTCTTCTTATTAGTCAAGTATGGCTCACTGGGCCTCCCAAGCACTATACATAGAAGCACATGTGCAAAAATCCAAGTCAATGCAATGAGGGCCCAAATCGTCAATACCACGTCAGTTTGCCACGTCAGCACCGAACTTCCACATAAGCTTGCCACATAAGCACCGAATTTCCATGGAAGCATGCCACGTCAGCGTGCCATGTCAACAATGATGACCAACCATCAACTGCCACGTCAACAGATGGTCCAGTCTGCGAGTCATAGTCAGCAATACTGTTTCTGTACAGAATATTCCGTTACCGTTGGCATATTCTTGACGCCGTTAACATATTCCTGACGCCGTTAGATGTTTCCACAGTCACTGACTGGTGGAGTAATAACCTGGTTCAATAAACTTCGGGCACAGTCGATCGGGACTTACCACGATCTGGTTTGCGAATTCTGCTCTCACTACAAATACAACAGACGCGATCGGAAGGGATGCCCCGCAATTTTCCTACTGGGAATTCGGAAGGAGGAAAGCATCAGACAGTTTACTCGACGCTTCAAGCAAGAATTGTCCGATGTGGATGGTGCCAACGATCAAGTCATCATCGCAGCTTACAGGCATACCAGTATGATCAAAGAGGTGTGTACGGTTCCTTGGTCAAGAGACCACCAAAGACTTTGAAAGAACTGTATGATCGAGCAGAAGAATACTCTCGAGTTGAGGATGATTCAAAAGATCGAGAAACAAGAGAAGTTAACAGATCATCCAATCATCCAAATGATGGGAAGAAAGACAAGTCGAAGAACCGTTCGAGTGGGCAGCATAATGATCGAGGTGAAGTTCGAGAGAAAAACCATGAGGAACGAAAGGAAACATGATATCAGAAACATCATGATATGAAGCTAACACCATTGAACACACGGCATACAGAGTTGTATGAGAAAATAAGAAAGGAGTTGAGCCCCCCACGGCCTTTGCCAGCGGAGACACGTGATAAACGTGATAAAAGCAAATACTGCAATTATCATAAAGACATTGGTTACAAGACTGAGAATTGTCGTTCCTTACAGATCGAAGTCCAGCGAATGATAGACGCTGGAAAGCTACAAGAGTACGTGAAAAAGGATTTTGGGAATGGTTCGGGACAATTTGGAACAACACATATGATTAATGCACATGTGATTAATGTCAGTCACGTTAGGATCCATTCAATGACCATACGGGCATCAGAAGATGATACCAGGAGAAAGCTCAGGCAATTAAAGGAATGGTACGTGACAAATCACATCGATTTTGTCAGTCGAAATGGAGCAGAAATTCTTGAGCTTGGATGCACAAAGATCGAGTTCTCTGAAGCAGACATGATAGGTGTATATGTTCCCCACAATGATGCTATCGTTATAACAGCTTGGATTGGCATGTTCCGTGTACACCGTATTCTAGTGGATACGGGAAGCTCAGTGAACGTGCTGTTTTTAGGAGCCTAATCCTGTATGAATCTCTCACACAACTTGATCGAGGAGGACGAAAATCCAATTATCGGCTTCAGTGGCGAAGTTACAAAGGCGATTGGGAAAGTAAAGATGCCTATAACAGTGGATGACAAGTCCGTTCTAGGAAATTTCTTGTGCTGGATTGTTGAGACCCCTATAATGCGACCGTAGGAAGAGACTGGTTGCATGCGATCGGTGCAATCACATCCTCATATCATCATTGCCTAAAGTTTATTACCCCTGAAGGGGTCATGAAGGTTAGAAGCGACCAGATGGCCGCCCACAAGTGTCACAAGAATGCTATGGATGAATATAGGAAATCAGAAGTTAGCGGGAACCATATCCCGCGAGTCGAACAAAAATAGCAATTTCAAAATCCTCTCCCTCCAAAATCATATATGGGAGAGGACGCGGCTGAACCTCCAACAGTCGAGAAACTGATCGAGGTCCAGGTTGGGGATGAGAAGCACAAAACCACGTTTGTAGGGGCAGATCTACCCGCGCACGAACGAGATGGTTTGATTACTTTGTTAAGGGCAAACATTTGACGTTTTCGCATGAAGTTTTGCTGAAATGCCTGGGATAGATCCGAACGTAGCCTTCCACATGCTAAATATCGATGCGAAGTTCCATCCAGTTCGTCAGAAAATTAGGAATATGGCACAAAGCATAAAAGATGGAGTTGCTGCAGAAATCGAGAAGCTATTGGAAGCAGGCATTATTCGACCGGTACAGTATCCTCGATGGCTGTCCAATGTCGTTCCCGTTCCAAAGAATAATGGTAAAATTCGTGTTTGTATCGATTGTACTGATTTGAATAAAGCATGCCTGAGTGATCCGTACCCACTTCCGCGGATCAGAGATTTGGTGGATGCAACCTCAGGGTACGGGAGACTGTCATTCATGGACGGTTTTTCGGGGTATAACCAAATACCGTTGTTCGAGGGAGATCAAGAGCATACTGCCTTTTGTGAATGACAGAGGAGTTTACTGCTATATTATAATATCGTTCGGGCTAAAAAACGCAGGGGCGACCTACCAACATTTGGTAGACCATATGTTCAAAGATTTGTTTGGGAAGACGATGGAAGTATATATCGACGATATAGTAGTGAAATCTGAGCAAAAGGAGTCGCATTTTCTCGATCTACAGAAGACGTTTGATATCTTGAGGCGATATCGTATGAAGCTCAATCCAGCAAAATGTTCATTCGGGCTATCCTCGGGAAAGTTCCTTGGATACTTGATGACGCACATAGGAATCGAGGAGAATTCGGAGCAAATCAGAGCCATCAGAGAGATGCCATCCCCAAGAACGAAGAAAGAGGTCTAAAAGCTAGCGGGGCAATTAACAACTTTAAATCGTTTCATTTCACGCTTGTCGGATCGATTCAAACCATTCTTTGACGTTTTGAAGAAAGCAGTGAATTTTGGTTGGACGAATGAGTGCGAAAGAGCTTTCGATGAGATCAAACAATATTTGTCAACTCCCTCAGTATTGGTGAGTCCAAAAACTGGACAACTAGTCGGAGTTTATCTGGCTGCAACGGAGAACGCTGTAAGTGCAGTGCTATTTGTTATGGATCCACATGAAAAGCCTGTTTACTTCGTTAGTAAATCTTTGACGGGGGCGGAAACACGGTACAAAAAATTGAAAAGATAACACTTGCACTGTTGCATGCATCTCGTCGCCTCAAACCATATTTCCAAGGAAGACAGATCGTAGTCTACTCTGAATATCCGCTGAAGAGAATCCTAAAACGTGCTGATGATTCCAACCGACTAGCCATATGGTCAAATTTTCTGGTGGGGTATGAAATCAAGTACGAAACCAGAACTGCAAAGAAGGGACACGTTCTGGCTGCACTATTAGCATATTTTCCTGTGGACGATAAAGAAACGGTTACCGAAGAAGAAGAAGAGTTGTTGAACAAACCCATAGAGTCAACCACTAATCAGACTGGGGGCGAGTCCGCAATGGAGGTTGATACACCTGAGCCACTATGGACTGTGTTTACTGATGGGTCATTAAATGTTGGTGGAGCTGGAGTTGGATGTGTCATCCTTACTCCCGAAGGTTCAAGGATCGAGAAAGCGACTAGATTAGGCTTTCGAGCATCAAACAACGAAGCTGAATATAAAGAAGCAATTATCGGTAAGTTGTCAAATAGTTAGATCCGAAGAACGTGAAGCTAATAACTGATTTTATGCTAGTAGTTAACCAGTTTCTGGGGACCTACAGAGCCAAGGAAGAGAGGATGGCCTTATATTTAGATCGTATGAGAGAGCTGGTAAATGAATTCGACCAATTCTCTATTGGGCAGCGACCATAGTTGGAAAATAGGCATGCAGACGCTTTAGCGTATCTGTCTTCCGCAGTTGATACTGATACCACCTGTTTCGTTGTAGTGGATTTCCAAGAGTTACCTAGCATCTCCGACAGCCACTTTGTTTAGGCTCTCGAACACGCTAGTGGGGGCGATAGGGTAACTACATCAGCACAGGAAGATATCGGAAACATTGATAGCAATATGGACGTTGACATTCCAGTGATAGACGATTCAAGCAATCCTGCTGAAAACGCTTCAGACTGGCGTCAACCTTATATTCGGTATTTGATAACCAGTGAACTCCCAGAAGATGAGCATCTCGCTTCAAAATTGGAAAAGAATGCATGGAGATATTCAATGATCGAGGGACAATTATACCGCAAACCTGTAGCTTTGGAGCCATTTTTGCGATTCATATCAGCCAAGGAAGGACGACAGATATTGGCGGAGGCTCATGAAGGAATATATGGAAATCATTCTGGAGGGCGCAGTCTCGTGCACAGGATACTTACCCAGGGGTATTGCTGGCCATCCATGCAGAAAGACACTAAAGAGTACACACAGAAGTGTGTGCCATGCCAAGAGCATGCTCCAATTCTTAAAAGGCCCGCCAACAAGCTGCATCCAGTTTTAAGTCCCTGGCCATTCGCTAAGTGGGGACTAGACGTCGTCGGACCACTCCCCCGAGCTCCTGGAGGAGTGAAATATGTATTGGCCGCTACTGATTATTTTACCAAATGGGTCGAGGCAGTAGCATTGGTACATGTTACCAGGTACGACGTAAAAAGGTTCATATGGGAGAACATCATCTGCAGATTTGGAATCCCACACGAGTTGGTGTCAGACAATGGAAAGCAGTTCGATTCCGGAGTAATCAATGAATTCGGTGAGAACCTGAGCATTCGCCACAACTTTTCTTCTCTATATTATGCTCAAAGCAATGGGCAGGCAGAATCGACAAATCGTGTTATTATGGACAACCTCAAGAAAAAGCTAGAGAAGGTGAAGGAAAAGTTGACAGAGGAGTTCCCTGGAGTCTTATGGTCTTACCGAACGACCCCAAAAAGATCCACTGGATTTTCCCCATTCACACTGGCTTATGGAACAGAGGCAGTCATACCTACTGAGGTACACCTGAAGACTACGAAGACCCGTGCTGTCGAATCTGGAAACAATGAAAGCATACTGGCTTTAGATAAAGAGTTGCTGGAAGAGCAAAGAGAAAAAGCCTTGCAGCAATTGGTCCGATATCAGCAGGCAATCAAGCTGAGTTACGACCGAAAGGTTAAAGAACGAGCATTTAAGCCAGGGGAGTATGTGTTGAAGAAAACTCGAGCAGCCACAATGGAGCCAAACTGCGGAAAGCTCGGAGAAAATTGGGAAGGTCCATACATAGTAGATAGGCCCGCATCTCGTGGCTCCTACTACCTAAGAAACCTCGATGGTACTCAAGATTCAAAACCATGGAAGCCATGGAATTCGTTCCACTTGAAGAAGTTTTATCATTAGCTAAATTCGCATAGGAGTAGTTTCGTTCAAATCCTGCTATGCTGCACTCTTTTTCCTTTATGATGGTTTTATCCCACTGGGTTTTCCACGCAAGGGTTTTAACGAGGCAGCTGTTGTTGGGCAGTATTCAAATATTTAATTCAATATTATTTTGGTTTTCCACATTCTATCAAAATTGTTCATGTTTAATTGTAAGCTGCTGCGGATGGTTCGAATCCGCAGTCGGTCTTAAATGGAAAAGCAATACAGTTCGAGTCTGCTGTCAGCAACATCTCCAACACCTCGCAAATAGGGTGAATGCACATTTTGAGCATTTTTACCCTATTCCAACAATATCCCCATTGTATGGGACGACAACAAATATGGCGAACATTTTATCCTGTCCAGACATGAGAAAATGTACACATCTCAACTCTGCGCACATCTTGAATAGTGGGATTGCCCCCCTGCGCGAATTCAAGATAGCATAAAAACACAAATTCTCATTCCATGCATGAGCAAAATGCAGTAAGGAAGTGCACCCTTACGCGAGTATTGAGCAGTATGACACAGTTACATACTGGAGGTGAGTTTTATATCACCTCAATCACCTGGGGGCGAGATATATAACACCTCAGCTCACAAACAAAACAATACCTGGGGGCGAGTTGCATAACACTCCATAACACGCTTGGGGGCGAGTTATGCAACACTCCAGAACAATGCGAAGTTTAGTCGCAGACAGAATTGGGAAACCCGAACTTCTTAACCCATAACAAGTTATGGATTAAGAGGGGGCGATGTTTGTACCCTAATAAATTACACTAGAAATGGGCTTACTTGGGCCTAATATGCTCTTCTAATTAGTCAAGTATGGCTCACTAGGCCTCCGAAGCACTATACATAGAAGCCCATGTGCAAAGATCCAAGTCAAGGCAAGGAGGGCCCAAATCATCAATACCACGTCAGCACCGAACTGCCACGACAGCTTGCCATGTAAGCACTGAACTGCCACGTCAGCATACCATGTCAATAATGATGACCAACCAGCGTCTGCCACGTCAGCATATGGTCCATTCGGGGAGTCACAGTCAGCAATACTGTTTCTGTACAGAATATTCCGTTACCGTCGGCATATTCTTGACGCCGTTAGCATATTCCTAACGCCGTTGGCATATTCTTGACGCTGTCAGTTTACTCTAACGCCGTTAGTACTTCAGCGAATCATATCGCTCAGAGATAACGCCGTCAGCGTTACCATCAACAACGTCAGCATGACGTCACCGTTCACCGGTATCTGTTCTAGCACCGGTCGTCTACTCCGTCACCGGTCATCTTCTCCGGCGATAAAATCAGCAGTCCGGTGGCCATGCCCGGCGGCCTTGTCTGGCGGCAGGTACAATTCCGTCCGATAGCAGCGAGCGGATTCCTGTTCTTCTCAGCGTAACTTAATTCCGTGGCCCCTGGATGTTTTCACCCCACTACTTTGAACTGTTGGATATTTACGCCCCATCCGAGTCAACTCAGTCGAGCCAACTCACCAACCAAGCCGAGCTAGTGATTCGGTGGATTTACCAGCCCCAGTTCAGTTGGCATGAGGATGTTTTCGCCCTATTTCGTGGGCTTGGCCTAGGACACCTATTTTTGGGCTTTAGCTACATGGAACCTCTTGCATGGCCAATTTCATTACCCTAGAAGAAGGTTCTGGAAATTTCTAGAAAATTTGTTGACCAATTCCTACAGGGAATATTCTAGAATATTCCAGAAGACATGCAGGGCAAATTAATACAATTCATGCCATGAGGCATGCAGGGAAAATGAATATAGTTTATGCAAGGAGGCATGCAGGGAAAGTTAATACAATTTATGTTTACCTCGAAATTAGAGTAAGACCTAAATTTGCAAGATATATATACATGGGTTTACAACCCTAAAAGGTATGCAATCTTCCTTACTAAAACTCATGTGAAAAACTCTAGCTAACTTAAGCATCGGAGGTTTTTCTGCAGGTACCCCCTACACTGTTCACGTGAAGAGAAAGGAAGCAGTTTGATCAATATCAACATCATCATAAGATTCGTGTTTGGAGGTGAAAATATTTTACCATCCAAACAAGTTTCTTTCATTGATTAGTAAGGTTTATAATACCTTTGATCAGGGATAGAACATGGTAGGCTATTGCCTGTTCCTTTTTTATCCTAAGTAATCACCATTTTCTTATGGGTAGTACTTTTTTAGGTACATTGCATTCCAAGGGTGCTGTAATACTTCACCTTTGAGGGTCCTTAGGTAGTAAAACCCTTTTCCAGCGATGTCGTGTATGATGTAGGGCCCATCCCATGTCGGAGCTAGCTTGCCCCGCTCCTTCTTTCTTTGATACGATCTTATCTGGCGTAGCACATATTCCTCAGCCACAAAGCTCCGAGGAATGACCCTTTTGTTGTATTCTCGAGCTAGCCTTCGTTGATAGTGACCATCTTTTGCAGGGCTACCTCCCTTCTTTCTTCAAGATCATCCAGCTTTTCTAACATCAAGTCTGTTGTTAGATTTTTCTCCCAAGCCTCTGTTTTTGTTGTTGGGAGTATAACCTCCGTTGGGATGACTGCTTTGGCTCCGTAGGTCAACAAGAATGGAGTTTCCCCCGTAGCTGACCTTCTTGTAGTTCGATAGACATGTTGGTATGAGCTGAGGAAAAACGTGTGATATGTACAAACCGTCAATTCCGAATTAAGGTTCTGACCCTTGACTTTCAGTCCCTAGTATTATCACTTTTCTTCTGCGTCACCGATATCAATCTTGTTTGAAATTTAGGGCTTCAGTGGAAATCGTAACTGATTTGACTATCTATAAAGGATAAGTATCCACCGTGTCTTGTGTATTGACCTTCAAGATTTAGGGTTTTCTACTTATATGAATACATCTTCTCCCATTATTGAGTTTAGCCGCACATGTATGACAGTAGTTCATCTTCCCAAGGCCTATCTCCGTCGAGGCGAGAAACTGAAACACCCAATCTGGTATGAAGTATTTTTTTCTCTTTCTTTTCTCTTTGTGGGATCAATGGCTGATTAAAAATATTTGCTGCAAAATAATCATGATGATCGATTTTCCTCAACTCCTTATAATTTAAGACCCAAACGGACCGTCAGAATACCTGCTTGTTTCAAATCTACTCGTACATTTGCTGGAGCCTTTGTGAGTCTTTCATCAGAGATTTACTTAAGTACACGTTTTCTCCAAAGCTCTGTTGAGCTTCAATATCTTTTGCAGGTGGACATTCATATTGATTCTGGGAAGAAACAGAGTGGAAAGTCCATGATGGTAGCTGATGAAGATGATAATTCTTTTGATCTGTCAGCCAATTCTGCAGAGACCGATCTCGGGGTTTCTGCTCATGAGTATCCAACAACCGGTATCCCTTTTGAACTTCCCCTGGAGAACTCTTGTCAGGATAACCAACTCGTCGGGGGCTTCATTGTACCTAAGTGTTATGCTTCTCTATACACCAGGATCCGGAGAAAGTACGGGCATATTTCCACTACTGAAGTGTGGAGGAACTTTTTGCCAACTCTTCTAACCACAGTTGCTGGATTGTTGCCAATTATTGATGAAATGGACAAGAAGAATTTGCGAGATGTCAAGACCCAAGAGCTTTACCGATGGGATGACATGATCTCGAACTTTGAGTCCTTGAAGTTCAACGTAGGTTGGCTTCATCGCCGGCTCGAGGTTATCAAGATCGATAAAGCAGATGTTGCTGCTAATATGATTTCTGCTTGAACTGCCATCATGGAGGAGGAGAAAGCGCTCGCACTAGAGTCAATAAGGGTTGACAAGGCGAACCAAGACTTGAGGGTGAAAACCGAAAATTTCCAAAAGAGGATCAAAATGGTATTCGACAGAAATTACCCATTGTTAGATGGTTTGTTTTGAATGAGTGTTTGAGGTTGTTTGGGCTTGTATAAGTTTAGGTTATTTTTTAGTAAAGTAGGACGATTAATCATGATACTGAAGGAAATCTCTTTGTTAGATTAATGAAATCTTTTTTTGAGTTTTGAACGAATGAGCATTTTGCATGCTCTTTGAAGGAATGAAAATTACATTTCAAAAATAAAGTAATTCTTTACTGCATGTTCAGGCATAATATGCTTTGAGCCACTTGTCGTTGATTATGTTCCCTTCAACTCTTCCATTGACAACAAAGATTTTGTAATATCCACTGGATACTGCTTTGATAATTACGTATTGCCGTTCATTTTGGAGAAAACTTGGGAGAAGACATGTCTTGTTGAATATGTTTTGCTGTTTTTAGTACCAAATCTCCTACGTGGAATATTATGGGTCTTACCATTTTGTTGTATTCTATGGAAATCCTTTATTTGTAAGCCTCTACATATTTCTCCACTTTAGCCCTCCTTGACTCGAGCATGTCCAGTTTAGCAATCCTTGAATTGGACACTTCGGCTTCGTCCCATTGTACTCCACTGGCCGTTGCAATCCTTGCTGAAGGAATCTTGATTTCGGCTGGGAGAATGGCATCAACACCATAGAAGAGGGAATATGGAGAAGTTCCGATTGAGCTTCTTGGTGCAGTTCGATAGGCCCATAAAGCCATAGGCAATTGTTCATGCCACGTTCGAGGATTATCATGAACCGTTCAACTGAGAATCTGGATCAAAGTCTTTTTGGTACTCTCCGCTTGTCCGTTTCCTTGGGGATAATACGGTGTAGATAAAATATGTTTTATACCATATTCTTCGAGCAATTTTTTCACATGTTTGTTGGCAAAAGGAGTTCCGTTATCTGTGATAAGATATTTAGGAACGCTGAATCTACATATGATGTATTCCTTGATGAAGGCTGCAATCGTGACTCCAGTGGTGCTTCAAAGAGGGATGGCTTCAACCCATTTGGTGAAATACTCAGTTGCTGTGATGATGTATTCATGTTGCCATGAAGACGCTGGATTGATTTTTCCGATGATGTCCAGTCCCGAGCTGTAGAAAGTCCATGGACTACTCACAAAATGTAATGGGAGGCAAGGAGTGTAAATGAGATTACCATGGACTTGGCATTGATGACATTTCCAGACGTAGGAAGCTGCATCGTCTTCCTTGGTTGGCCAATAATATTTCTCGTGAATCTGTATAAATAGTTTCCTTTTTCCTTGATGCTCTCTTTCGTGCATTTCTTTCAAGATTATTGGAATTTCATGCTCGGCTAGGAATCTCAGCAAGTTCCCACCAAAGCTTTTGCGATACAAGATCCCTTCAAGATAGACAAACCTCTTAGCTCTTTGAGTGAGTTTTATTTCCTCTTTCTCTGACGGCAAATCATTAACGCGAAGGTATTTAATGTAAGGCCCTCTCTAGTCCCCAGTGTGGTGGATCTTTAGAGCTTCTAAATAATGAGGTGGTATTTTACAATCGGGACAAGATCCTTGCAACATTCTCGATTGAGCTTCCATGGAGGGCTAATAGTACCCAAGACTTTGGAGTCTTCTGTAGAGTGTCACCACCAACGTTTTTCCGCATATTTATTCATGCATGTGTTTGAGTTGCTCGCTCGCTTCTTCGTCTCTGAGGCATCTTGAAAGAGATACATCAGGGTTGCGATAATATAATGCTCCATGTAGCAGAAAAAAGTTCTTTAAGTCTTTGAGAATAATTTTCCCTTCTGTAAGAGAACTGCTCAATTCATGAATGATAGGTGCCCGTCAGTCGCTTGTTTGAGCATCTTCAAATATAGTGAGCCAGGTGGATGACACTGAACGTCTTTGTACACTGATGGACTTCTCTGATCCTTCAAATTGAAGTTTGGAAGCAAGAGTCACCAAACAGTCATCATGCCTATTATTGGTACGACCGGTATGGATGATTGTTGCATCGGAAAAATGGGCTAATAGTCGTTGCGCTTCATCTCTGAATGGAGAAAGTATTACTTCGTTGAGAGAGTATACACCATTCATCTGATTGACTAATAGCTTTGAGTCTCCTCTGATCTCCAGGTGCATTTCTCCTGCTTGCTTGGCCAAGGACAACCCTAACAAGAAAGCCTCGTATTCTGCTGAATTGTTGGTACAGGGAAATCCAGCTTGAATGAATGTGAGAAGACTTCACCGGACGGGGATACTAACACCATGCCTACTCTGCCAGTATCATTGCTAGGAGTGGAGGATCTATCAAAGTATAACAACCATGTTTTTTCATTAATGACTGAAATTTCTGGAAACTCACTCGGCACATCTTCATGCAGCATTGTGATGTCTTCCCCTGGAAAGGCAGCGAGTAAGTCTGCAACTGCTTGGCCCATGATTGCTTTGGGTGACACACATGTGGTAGGTCTATAAACAAGCCTATAATGATAACTGCAAGTGCACAGTGTCCTAATGTAACACAGGGCAAGAACAGGTCAATCCTCAGACAAGGTGGGTGTTGAATTGAAGCTAAGTTCTTACTATAACTGATTCAAACAAGAGTAACACAAAAGGGTTTTGTTTTGTCGATACGACTGAGAGGTTAGTAGTGACTGAAATATTAAAAAAGAATGCAATGATAAGGAGGATACTAGGGCCTTCAAATCCACCACTAACCTACACTATGTATTAAACTGATAGCATTATTCTTGTCCTTATAACAAATTCAAGTTTACCTTGTATCTAAGGTGTTTCTAGGATAGATAGTTTAATCGCAACTAATGTATCTCTCCAAAGCATTAACTGTCTAGTTAAAGCACAACTAATCTAAGGATCAATAACAATCTGGTTAAGCTTGAGTTGCAGCACAATCAACACAGTGGTAATCTAACTACATACATGGCATACACTGTGAGATAAAAATGTTGAAGTACTATGATCAATTTTATCCTAAACAGTTTTAAGCATTCAAGAACAACACACAAAGTATGAATAACACAGTAGCAGGTTAAGGCTTCATCTGAACCCTAGAAAAGTAAATTAGAACATGATGAAGATGATTAAAACAAGATGAGTTTACTAAGCAATTGATCCAGCTAAAAATTGGATGATTACATAATTCACAGAGAACCCTATTTATACCCAATTTTCTTCTCAAACACTATAATCTGATAATTAGAGAACACCCACTCACCCAAAACGCGTTTTCCCGACAAACCCCTTCTGTAATTCATCTATGCAACTCTTTGATTTGATGTTTTACAGCTGTGGAGATAACCCTAGTCTTATCTCTCTCAACCCTAGCTTCTAGGGTTACTGCTTTGGAGAAGAATCTACGATGGAGATAGATAGAGACTAGGAGTTTGATTGATGGCGCTGAGAAGGTGGCTGAGATCAGAAACGGTCGGTGATGGAAGTGATGGAGGGATGGTGAAGTGCTCGATTTTCATAGGATGTAGGGAAGAGAAACGAAATGAAGGTGTGTTTCGTTTCTTCTCGTACAAGGGGAGAAGAATAGAAGGCTAGGGTATTAGGAAGGTGTATCAAGTTTTGATGCATCGATTTGAGATATCGTTGGATGCTCTGCAGCTGAGTCAAATCTGACGTCTCAGGTTTGAAACAGATTTGGGTCTTGGTTTTTACTTCCCCATGTCTTCTTCAAAGCTAATATCTCAAGCCCACACCTAGTTTTGAGTCTTGCAAACAACATTCTTCACATTGGATGAGGTGCAAACAACATTCTTCACTGCCTTCTAGCGGGAGCTTTGTTGTCTCTCTTTCGTTGTCACCACTTCTCTGATCTTTTGGATTCTCCATTCATCCAAGCTTTATTTAGTACCTAAAAACACAAAGTAAATTAGTAAAAGTATTTATTCTTGAAAACATTGAAAATACAGAATTTGGGATAATATATGATTTCAAAGTGCGAAAGATGAGTTAACAACCAATAAAAAGATGTAGAAATATGCAATAATTGGCACTCATCAAATACCCCCAATCCTGAATTTTACTTGTCCTCAAGTGAAACCGAAATTAAAAAATCCTAACTATACTACTGTCGCGGGTTTCTCGAATGCATTTAGCGAATGCGATAAGCCTTTAAACCCCTAGGTGTCCCTAGTGGACGAGTTGTAGTCTCGTGAGGTTTTACCATAGGTGTACCCACAAAACCTTCTCCAACTTCAGAGCATATCAGAGTCCTAAGCATCCAAGGAGCTATGAGGACATAGAGTTTCTGCATGCTAGTAATAAGAAGTTAGAACTACCAAAGAACGCATTCTCATCCTTAAGAGTTGAGCGAGAAATAACCATACCATATGAAAGAATTCGGGTTCGAGAGTGATCACAAGCCTCGACTTCTGCCTCACCAATAGGGTTTTATGATAACTGCACTCAAAAAGACCACTTTTTTAGTCTCTCATGTGTGCAGGCAGGAATAAAGAGAGAAATCCTGCACACGTTGAATGGTGGGAAGGAGAACCTTCCGAAATAATTTCTGGAGAATCTTTTTCTGATGATCTCTAAGAAAGGAAATCAACCATTAGCAAGGATGGGAGTACTCACTTACCTTCACATTCGATCGGCAATCAACACCACTCTCACAGCATCCATAGAAATGTCTTCGTCTTCAATCTTCGGTCATCAACTGTTGATGATGAACTTCTTAGAACCTTGACAAATTCTGATTCTTCTCTTTAATTCCTTGTTGCTTGAAATTTCTTCTTTAATTCTTCTTCTTTACCATGGTGTTATTTAAACAAAACTAAGAAATAAACTACTATAATTTTTTTTTTTTTGATGCAACAAAATAAATAATGAAACTACTAAATCCATGGATGAAGGACTTAGTCACTCAATTCTTCACAACTTGTATTGTCTTGATTTCAAAAACTTCACTTATTCTCATCTTATTTGATTTTCTTTGCTCTTGTAAGATAAGTTTTCAATCTTGTATAACGAATTCTGCTCTTTGTCTTGTATCTTCACTTTGGCGTTGTGAAGAATTTTCCTTTTGTATTATTGCATGTAAACTTCAGACTATTTCAATCGTTCTTCACGGAATTTGGCGTTGCTCTGCTCGTTGATGATGATGTGTTTCTATGGATCTGTTGATGTTGTCGAGAGAGAGAATGGTGCTAACTGCAAATCAAACTACAAAAAGGAGTTTTCATCTTTAGAAGTCATCCTCATGATTGACGGAATTAGCACTCAAGAGATCAAAAATAGTGCTGAAAGTGGTGCGAAGTTGGGTAGCTCACCATTCCTACCCGGAATTGACGTACAATGACACACACTCTAAAAGGACTTTTTTAGATAGTCACAAAAATGAAGGTCGGTGCCTCGCTTGATGTAAAAATAGGTAGTCTCTACTAAAGGTGATCACTACTCTAATACCAAATATCTTTGCTGCACCTAATTCGCCCACCGGCATGGTTAAATCCAACTTTAACGCTCTAACAACTAAGAAACCCGACTGTGTTCTCTAGTTCTTCCAATTTCAATTATTTCGGTCAGACTCTCTATGTAAACATAGCTAGAAGCATGCTAGTGACTCTAAAATCTCCACAAGTTGGAGGTTTTTATGCAAATATTTACAAAGATTTTGAATTTTTGTTTTTTTTTAAGTGCAAAAGACTAAAAACTCTATATGCAAAATACACCCACAAACCTAGATCTAACATTGTCCTCAATGTTTCAACATGTCAGCAAAATTACATCAACATACCAGGAGAACGGTGCAAAGTAGATTTAAAGGAAAGAGATTACCAGATGCAAAAAGGATGGTGCTAAACCAGAAGTGGATGAATGCTTTGAAAGCAAACAGCAAGATATAAAATGATAAGACAAAAAGTTTGGTTAGAAAAGGGACCCATGAAATCAATTCCCCATATATCAAACAATTCAACAATCAAAATAGGTTGTAAGGGCATCACGTTTCTTCTTGAGATACTTCCTAATTTCTGGCATCGGTCACAAGCAACACAGAATACATGACTATCTTTGAACAGTGATGGCCAATAAAAACCACTCTGCAAGATCTTTGCAGCAGTTTTCTTGGTGCTAAAATGGCCTCCACATGCATGGTCATGACAGAAAGAGATGACATCTCTTTGTTCAGAATTGGGGACACATCTCCTAATGAGTTGGTCAGGGCAATATTTAAACAAGTATGGATCATCCCAAAAGAAATATTTCACTTCAACCAAGAATTTAGAGCAGTCTTGTTTATACCAATGCAAGGGCATTCTATCGGTAGCAAGGTAGTTAACAATATCAGCAAACCAAGGAATTTCAGACACAAGCATCAATTGTTCGTCAGGGAATGATTCTCTAATAAGCAAAGATTCATCAACAGACTCAACATTCAATCTCGAATTTCAAGATTGAACTCCTGTAACAAGAGTATCCATCGAATTAGACGAGCCTTATCATCTTTCTTAGACATAAGATATTTCAATACAGCGTGGTCAGAATATATGATGACTTTTGACCCTATCAAATAAGATCGAAACTTATCCAATGCAAACACAACAGCTAGTAATTCTTTCTCAGTTGTTGAATAATTCAGTTGAGCATCATCAAGTGTTTCACTAGCATAGTAGATCACATAAGGGAGTTTGTCTACTCGCTGACCTAAAACAGCTCCTACAGCATAGTCAGGCGCATCATACATAATTTCAAATGGTAAGGTCCAGTCGGGTGGTCTGACTATAGGGGCATATGTGAGAAGAGATTTCAATTGCTCCCATGCTTTCTTACAAGCATGATCAAAGACAAATGAAACGTCTTTTTCAAGAAGACTACACAAGGGTCTTGAAATTTTACTAAAGTCTTTGATGAATCTCCGGTAAAAACTGGTATGGCCCAAGAATGACCTTATCTCCCTCACAGAGCGAGGTTGAGGCAAGTGTTGAATGAGATCAACTTTGGCTTTATCTACTTCTATGCCTTTTTTTCAGAAATAATATGCCCCAGAATGATGCCTGAATGAACCATGAAATGATATTTTCCCCAGTTTAAAACCAAATTCTTTTCTTTACATCGAATCAGTACAAGAGTAAGATGATGCAAACATTCATCAAAAGAAGACCCAAAGAAAGAAAAATCATCCATGAAAATTTCAAGAAATTTATCTACCATGTCAGAAAAAATGCTCATCATGCAACGTTGAAAAGTAGCGGGTGCATTACACAACCCAAAAGGCATGCGGCGATAAGCAAATGTACCATAAGGACAGGTAAATGTGGTATTCGGTTGATCTTCGGGTGCTATATGAATCTGGTTATAACCCGAATAGCCATCTAGGAAACAATAGTGACTATGTCTCGACAACCTTTCTAACATTTGGTCAATGAACGGAAGAGGAAAGTGGTCTTTCTTTGTTACTGTGTTCAACTTCCTATAGTCGATACAAACTCGCAACCCTGTGGTCATACGAGTGGGGACTAACTCATTCATTTCATTTTGAACTACAGTAATGCCAGACTTTTTGGGGACAACTTGGATGGGACTGACCCATTGGCTATCTGGAATAGGGTATATGATACCCGCATCAAGAAATTTCAAAATCTCACCTTTAACAACATATCTCATATTGGGGTTAAGTCTCCTTTGCATTTCCCTAGATGGTTTAGTATTTTCTTCAAGATTTATGTGATGCATGCAAATTGTGGGACTTATACCTTTAAGGTCTGAGATGGTCCAACCTAAGGCCTCTTTATGTTCTTTAAGCACTTCTAAAAGTTTACTTTCCTGTTTCGAGTCTAAACATGATGCAATAATCACAGGCAAAATATTATAAGAACCTAAGAAAGTATATTTCAAAGTATCAGGCAATGGTTTCAGATCAAGCTTAGGTGGTTCAACAAGAGATGGGGAATATTTGGAATCAAATAGTGGAAGTGGTTCCACTGCAGTCTGCCATTTAGCAATATCCATGAGTGGTACAGATTCAAGCAAAGAGTGTACTTCACTAATATACTCAGAATCAAAGAGATCTAAGTCCAAGTTATCTAAATATGCTTGCAAGGGGTCCACAGATAAGATGTCAGGCAATTAGTCTTGGATTAAACTTTCAATCATGTTAATATCATGCAATTCATTATCATCAAAATCCATGGGTAGCTGGTTAACATGAAACACATTCAATTCTACAGTCATGTTGCCAAAAAACAAATTCAATATTCCGCTACGACAATTTATGATAGCATTGGACGTTGCTAAGAAGGGACGTCCTAAAATGACAGGAATATGACTTTCTGGATTTTTCACAGGTTGAGTATCTAACACAATGAAGTCCACAGGGAAATAAAATTTAGCAACCTTGATTAACACATCTTTAACAATACCACGAGGGATTTTTACAGATCTGTCCACTAATTGTAGGTAACAGGGGTGCGTTTCAACTCCCTAAGACCTAACTGCACATACACAGAATATGGAAAAAGGTTCACACTAGCACCTAAGTCCAATAAAGCCTTTTCGATCATATGATAACCTATAGTGCAAGAGATAGTTGGACTACCTGGGTCTTAAACTTAGGTGGGGTCTTGTTTTGAATAATTGATCTTACCTGCTCAGTGAGAAAGGCACACTTGTGTACATGAAGCTTCCGTTTTTGTGTGCATAGATCTTTCAAGAATTTAGCATAAGCAGGTATCTTTTTGATTGCTTCAAGAAAATGGATGTTTATATTGACTCATTTAAACATTTCTAACATCTCATTGTATTGGGTACCTTTCTTCTGTTGTACCAACCTTTGAGGAAATGGGGCAACAGGCACATTCGATGGTGCAATGAAATTAACATAAGTAGAATTTTTAGAGTCACTATCATGTTTAGATTATTTTTCTACACTAGATGTTTTCTATGGTGTTGTGTGCAATTGTGAGTCTGACGTAGACTCATTTGACTGTGGTACACCTACATTGTTCTCAACAACTTTACCACTACGAAGAGTAGTGACAACATTCACATGATCACGTGAGGTCTCATTACAAGTTGAGGTGCTTTTCTGAAATGTGCTTTTCCTGAATTTGTTGAGGTTGACTACGGAGTTTACCTTTTTCTCTCTCATTTAGTGCATCACAGATTTATCCCAATTTGAGTTCTAAACTCGCAAGCCTCTGGTCATTTAACTTCTGATATTGCAAAAGATTTTGATTCATTTGGTTTACACCATCATCAAAGCTAGGACTTTTCTCTACAGGGTACTGTGTGTGTGTTTGTACTTGGGGGTTTCTAGGATATGAATATCCTTGGTTATTACTAGTTGTTCCCCCTTGTACAGGCCCTTTAGACCATGAAAAGTTAGGGTGATTCATCCACCCTTGGTTGTAGGTCTGCGAGTAAGGGTTGTTGTCTTGCTTATGCTACAAAGCATTGGCTTGTTCAACTATAGACTCATGAAATGCTTGTAGGTCTGGACAACTATCCACTAGGTGGTCTGCACTGTGGCATTCTGCACAAGTGGTTGTTTCAATTTGGTCATGGAGAGTAGGGGCTGTAGGTTTCACATTCTTTAGCAGCTCTAACACTTCTACTCTCCTAGCCAAGGATGCAACCTTTGCATTCCCTTCAAAGTCGGACTCAATTTTATGGACATTAGCTAGATGGGAAGTCTTTTTAGGTTCATGGATGGACTCCCACTGCCGAGTCTTTTCAGCGACTTCGATTAAGAAAGTCCAAGCCTCTTTAGCAATTTTGCCAATAAATGCACCATTGCACATTGACTCAACTGTGGTTCGGGTACTGGCATCTAAACCTTCATGCAATATTTGCACAAGTCTCCATTTTTCAAAACCATGGTGAGGACATTGGAGCAACAATTTATTAAATCTCTCCAGGTATTTGGCCAAGGTCTCCCCTTTAATTGCACAAAACTATTCAGACTTTGACGAAATGTCGCAGTCTTATGGTTTAGGAAAAACTTTTTGAAAAATTCTTTCGTGAGATCATCCCATGTTCTAATGGACTGTGGTTGTAGGGCATACAGCCAAGACTTGGCTTTTTCTTTCAAAGAGAAAGGAAACAATCGTAGTTTGAGGGACTCTTCTGGCATTTGGTTAAAACGCAGATTCCCACAGATATCCTCAAATTCTCTCACATGGTGGTAAGGGTTTTCAGCATCAACCCTTCTAAACACAGGCAACATATGAATTGTGCTAGCTTTTAGCTCAAATTGACCAGCATCAGCTGGTAGAATGATGCAAGAGGGATGGCTTGCCCTAGTCGGGTACATGTACTCCTTAATACTACGGTCCTGGTTTAATTCTTCACCCATTGTCTCAGATTGGTCAGGGATGTCTTCTTCAGAAATGGGTATTTCAACAATACCCTCTTGACTGATTCTAACTAGTCGATTGGTTTGGCCTCTAAAGGACACAATCATAGCCCATATAGCATATTAATCATGTTAAAAACACTCATACAGCCGACAATTTTCAAAACAGGGAACTAGGGCTCATAAGAACCAAAAGCTAGTTTTTGGAAATTATGCACACAGGACTGATGTATATACAAATTAGACAAGAAGCAACGCACAAATCAGGGTTGTAAAGCTTTTAAGAATGACAATAAGATTCAGGTCGAATGCACACAGACACAGGATCTTCCGAGTTTAAGAGATGCACATCAAACTAACAAATTTAACAAGTAAATATATTATTCTAACTTCACAGATTCATATGGGTAAACTCAAGATGCAGCAAAGGTTGGGTGACACTACAGCAAGCAACTAGCTTTTCAGGCAAACAAAGTCTATTATTCAAGATGGAGCATCAAAAGTTCAGAGATTGACTGTCAGATAGCAAGCAAATAATTCACTCAGATATCACAGAATCAAGCTTATGGGTACCATAGATCGCATGAGTTAAAAGAAATGCTCAGTAGGGTTTCCAGTGCATCAGACAAACAAGGTGTTTATGTGAATGGGTGTTCAAACTATGCAAGCATACATACAGTCATCAACATTTTAGATTTTGACAGATGCATACATATAGATAGCAATTTCAGCAGGTAAAAATGTTACCTAGATATCACAGGATTATGCTAAAAGATGTTATACGCTGCATGGGTTAATAGGGCTGTGTGAGATAACTAGTTTCAGCAAGCAGATATTGTGTAACATTCATACAGTCATGATAGATAATGAGTTTCGAAAACGATATCGCCGGTACAGAACCGGGTTTAGGCTCATTAAACACGTTGTCCTTCTCCTTTTTCCCCTCTTCTTTGGCTTTTACAACAGCTTCACAGGTACCTGGTTTACTTAAAAGAAGTTATCAGTTCCCAGGATTGTGCAGATAGAATAAATAATCACGAAAAGTAGTTGTTTATCACTGATAGTTAACAACTAGAGTTGCAGGACATATACTGTGCATTACACTGATGGATTAACTGAGAACCAAAAACTACAATATGTGACGACAAAATAAGATGCAGTTATGCAGATGAAACTTAAAAATAAAAACCTACAGCTAAGACGTTACAGGGCTAAGCTACATCATACAAAGATCGAAACTTTTACCTAGAACTAAGATGTAGACTATATACAGATGGATTGAAGTTAACCAGTTAAACTACAATGACAGGTTACAGATTGCAAAAGTGAAGATATGTTACATATTTCCTAAACTAATTAGCACAGTTCAATATTTTTTTTTATGAATGATATGTTAAGAGATGCAAATAACTAACTTGAAAGAAAACTAAAAGATGCAGATTATAAATGGAATAAAGTTTAAAAGCTATAGCTACTACTACAAAGGTCAGATGAAATCTATATATAGATGAGACTGATGGACTAGCTAAGCTACAGATTACAATGACAAGCAGATTTAAAGAGAATAAAATGCAAAATATATAACAGATGAGACTGACTACGTAGAAGGCTATTACTAACTAACATGATATGAGAGGATTACAACACGGCTAAAAGAAAAAGTTTTAACTTACAGCAGGCTAAAAAGATACAGAAATCAAAGACTAATCTATTTAGTTACTAATCTAAAAATCAGTAAAGTGGAACCAAAGAACAACAACACCGCTACCGAGTCCCCGGCAGCCGCGCCAAAAAATTGGTAGGTCTATAAACAAGCCTACAATGATAACTTCAAGTGGACAGTGTCCTAACGTAACACAGGGAAAGTATAGGTCGATCCTCAGGGACAAGGTGGGTGTTGAATAGAAGCTAAGGTCTTACTACAACTGATTCAAACAAGAGTAACACAAAAGGGTTTTATTTTGTCGATACGACTGAGAGGTTGGTAGTGACTGAAATATTAAAAAAGAATGCAATGATAAGGAGGATACTAGGGCCTTCAAATCCACCACTAACCTACACTATGTATTAAACTGATAGCATTATTCTTGTCCTTATAAGAAATTCAAGTTTACCTTGTATCTAAGGTGTTTCTACGATAGATAGTTTAATCGCAACCAATGTATCTCTCCAAAGCATTAACTGTCTAGTTAAAGCACAACTAATCTAAGGATCAATATAAATCTGGTTAAGCTTGAGTTGCAGCACAATCAACACAGTGGTAATCTAACTACATACATGGCATACACTGTGAGAGAAAAATGTTGAAGCACTATGATCAATTTTATCCTAAACAGTTTTAAGCATTCAAGAACAACACACAAAGTATGAATAACACAGTAGTAGGCTAAGGCTTCATCTGAACCCTAGCAAAGTAAATTAGAACATGATGAAGATGATTAAAACAAGATGATTTTACTAAGCAATTGATCCAGCTAAAAATTGGATGATTACACAATTCACAGAGAGCCCTATTTATACCCAATTTTCTTCTCAAACACTAGAATTTGATAATTAGAGAACACCCACTCACCCAAAACGCGTTTTCCCGACAAACCCCTTCTGCAATTCATCTCTGAAACTTTTTGATTTGATGTTTTACAACTGTGAAGATAACCCTAGTCTTATCTCTCTCAACCCTAGCTTCTAGGGTTACTGCTTTGGAGAAGAAGTTACGATGGAGATAGATAGAGACTAGGAGTTTAATTGATGGCGGATGAAAAGGTGGATGAGATCAGAAACGGTGGGGGATGGAAGTGATGGAGGGATGGTGAAGTGATCGATTTGCAGAGGCTGTAGGGAAGAGAAACGAAATGAAGGTGTGTTTGGTTTCTGCTCATACAAGGGGAGAAGAATAGAAGGCTAGGGTATTAGGCAGGTTTATCAAGTTTTGATGCATCGATTGGAGATATCGTTGGATGCTCTGCAGCTGAGTCGAATCTGACGGCTCAGGTTAGAAACAGATTTGGGTCTTGATTTTTACTTATTCTAAGCCCATGTCTTCTTCAAAGCTAATATCTCAAGCCCACACCTAGTTTTGAGTCTTGCAAACAACATTCTTCACTTGTGGATGAGGTGCAAACAACATTCTTCACTGCCTTCTAGCGGGAGCTTTATTGTCTCTCTTCCGTTGTCACCACTTCTCTGCTCTTTTGGCTTCTCCATTTATCCAAGCTTTATTTAGTACCTATAAACACAAAGCAAATTAGTAAAAGTATTTATTCTTGAAAACATTGAAAATATAGAATTTGGGATAATATATGATTTTAAAGCGCGAAAGATGAGTTAACAACCAATAAAAAGGTGTAAGAATATGCAATATTTGGCATTCATCAACATGTTATGTCAAACTCTGACATATGGAGTAACCACTTTGCAGGTCTCCCTATCAAGGATGGTTTTGATAGTAGGAATTTTACAAGTTCGGCTTTAGCAACGAGCACGACTTTGTTCGATAGAAAATAATGTCTGAATTTCTGGTTGCATGAATAAATGCTAAGCATGCTCTTTCAGCTTTAGGGTACCGGAGTTCAGGGTCCCTCATTGTATGGCTAAAGTAGTAGATCGGACGTTCGACGCCTTCTTCATCCTCTTGAGCAAGTAGAGCCCCAACAGCAACATCACTGGAAGATGTGTAGAGTATCAACGGTTATTCTTGCACTGGGGATTTCATGATAGCAGGTGATAATAGTATCTGCTGGATCTTTTGAAAAGCATCTTGATGGACAGTCGTCCATACAAAACTTGATCCCTTCTTCAGCAGATGAGTGAAGAAGCACCAAATGCACATTTCATGGGATTCATCTTCAATTTATATTCTCTGCATCTTTCAAAGACTTGTCTCAAAACATTTAGGTGGGATGATCGAGTTTTAGATTTGACAACCACATCGTCGACATAGTCTTCTACTTGTTTATGCATCATGTCATGAAAGATAACAGTCATTGCTCGTTGATAGGTAGAACCTGCAGTCTTCAATCCGAAAGGCATCACAGTGTAGTGAAAATTCCCGATGGGCGTTCGGAACGCAGTTTTGCTAGCATCATGTTCATACATCTTGATCTGGTTGTAGCCACTGTATCCATCCATAAATGAGAACATGCCATGACTACTGGTTGCATCTATGAGCATGTAAATGTTGGGTAATGGAAAGTCGTCCTTCCGGCAACACTTGTTCAGATTTCTGAAATCTACACTGCATCAGATCTTACCATTTTTCTTCTTGACCGGGACAACATTCGCCAGCCACGTCGGGTGTTGAATGGGTTTAATGAATCCTGCTACTAGTAGTTTCTGAACTTCAACTTTAATTTGTTCCTCGACTTTATGCCTGAACTGCCTGAGCAGTTGTTTGACAGGTTTGGAGACGGGATTTATGTGCAAGTGATGCGTGACCAGTTTTTCGTCCAGACTGGGCATTTCCTCGTACGTCCAAGCAATAATATCTTGATACTCCTTCATCAGGCTTATCAATCCTGTTCGTTCCTCTGATGAAAGTGCATAACTGATCAAGATTGGTCTTGGATCTTCCTCAGTTCCGATATTGATTATTTCAAGATCATCAGTAGTGGAATCGGTGTCGGCTTGAAATTGCCGTGGAGCATCTTGAATTTCTTCATCAGACGATTGTCCGCTCTGACATGACTCTTCAGGGTGGGGAGACTTTTCATCGACCTCCCATGTTAATTGTTAATCTCTGTGTCATAGGTAAATGATTCTTACTTCTGCATCGTAGCTGGTTATAAAGTTAGATCCTTTCTTAGTATGATTGTTAGTCGAGACTTGATCCTGATGACGCTTGAGCGGTATGGCAGGTGGCTCGGAGGATCTAACCTTATCCATTGAAGATGATGGTTTGTCGGCAGCTTTCTCTATAGACTTCCATCTTGGGAGCGGAGTGCTGTAGATCTTGCTTGGAGGTCCAGGGATGCTTTTTTGAGGTTTGAGGAACTCAACAACATAAACCAAAGCATAAGGAGATGATGAAGCTGTAATGCGAACGATCTTGTTGTTGAGCATAGCCTTCATACATTGATGATATGTCGAGGGAACGACCTTGTTATCATGGATCCACGGTCGTCCGAGTATCATATGATAGTCAGGCTCTTTCTCAATCACGTGAAATTTGACCGTTGATTGAATAGGTCCCACTTTCAGATCCACAAAGGCGTACCCGTATGTTTGGCTATGGCTTCCTTCAAAACCTGTCATCAATACGTGATGATGAATGATTTTTCTATGTGGGACTTTGTCCGCCTTGAGAGTCTTCATATAAATAAGATTGGTAGAAGCACCTGTATTGATGAGAGCTCACCTGAATTCAGAGTCTTTGCTAAAAGAAGTCACGTACAAGGCTCGGTTATGTCCTTCTTATGCCATTTGGTCTTCTTCAGTGAAGGTAATATTGTTTATCGAATGTTCGGACACCATGGATACTTCTTCAACTACAAGGGATGACGAACTTCTTTGCACGTCAGATGATATTTGGTTGAGTGCAACAAACGTGTTCGTACGCTGATCTCTGGAGAAGTGCAGGAGCTCACATAAATTTTCAATTATATGTGTAACTTCCTGATCCACTGGTTTCTCATAAGTAATGAAACTGTTGATCCGAGGAATATCATCAGTTGAGGGGTTAGCCCTTAGTGTCGGAAGTTCTGAAGCAGAAGCACCACTTAAATCTGATGTTAACCTTATAAGGAAGTTAAGTATGTTGTCCATCGTCTCCTTAAGCATGTCCATGTTCCTTGTGTGAATTCCCTGTACGCGTGCTAACTCGATCAAGGTTGGGACTTCTCCATCGATCGTGCCATTATATAGAGTGTTGGAAGGAGGAACATTACCATTTGAAAGGTCGTGATTGGAAGTGGAATCTGACCTATGACCGACCATCTTTGTTAAATTGGGATTGCAATCGAGAGACTAATCTCCCACTGTGGTCGCCAATATGTTGATGGGAGAAAACGATTTGCTGGTTTTTTAGGAAAGTGGAAACTCGAGCGTGCGGGCGGGGACTCCTCGACCGAGAAAATGTCCTAAACCTTTTTCAAACATATGCACTGCATGAGAGTGCTTTGATTTCGAGAGATCAATCTGTAAGACTCTGGCCTAAACCAAGAAAATGGCAGTTCTAGTGTCAATTCGGTCACAAAGAGGGATGAGGGTCGATCTGTAGGAGAGAAGCTGAGAAGTGTGTGTGAGATCAATGATGATCAAGGATTTTGGATGTGTAGGAGATTTCTACAAGTTGATGAACTGTTGAGTTCAGATGAGATAAGTTCTGATCAATTGAGTGATAATTTATTGTGGATCGAAATTGTTGTTGTTCAATTGTGGATTCTGAAACTTATTTATATTGCAAGAACAGTAGACACATTGATCCCAGTAAGTGTGACGGTTGCTGAAGTGAAAGAGTGGGAAAGTGGGAAATCGTGGTTAAACCAGTTCCACGTTGTGCAGAGACTTGGTTGATTGTCCGTCCACTACTTTGCTAACTCCCTCAACTGCTTGCAAGACTTACTCACATTTCTTATCGTGGGTGTACACACGTGTCATAGGCCGCCAGACCAAAACCCTAGTGAATATCCCACCATGTGTCATGATTGATGTCTCATGAATATGGAGTTTGCAAGGCCGACGTGTATTTAATTAGTCAGTTGTTGACTTGATTAGACGATGAGTCCTTGCCTTGATGAGTCGAGCATAATGAACCGATGTGGTATGCTCTGAGACTCGTGGATTGAGCGTAAGGTATCTGTTAAGACAAAATGATGGAAAGACGTTGAGTCTTGATGAATTGTGATATATCATTTTACCAGTCGAGATAATAATGATATTTTGATAATTTAGATCAACCGTCTGATGAGATTGCTCGATCAAGGATTTAATTTGATATGTCGAGTATTCGACAGGAGATGAAAGATATTTGCAGAATGCTCATTTCTGAACTTATATATCATGAATGATCGAATGAAAAAGTAGGAATCAGAAATATTAGATGGTCGTCCGTTCGAACCATGTTGCCCAGTCGAGCAAAAATGTTGGTAGAGGACGAAACTTTAACATAAATCAGAATATTGATTGCTGGATCAATAGAATTCTCGAATGTTGATAGTTCAATAAACATGAGAAATATTGCTCAGTCGAGCAATTAATAGTTGAATCAATGTGTTCTGAACCCCAATTGATCGTGTATTTTGCTAAATGAAGCAATTTTGTGTTGATAGATGAGCCAAATAAATATTGCTCGTTTGGGCAATATTGCTCGATTCATGAACAATTTGTAGCGGGACTGATGTAGTTTTAAAGTGGTAAGTAAGGTTGTCGTTCACTTGGACTTGTGAAGATTCGAGTTTTTAAATTTAATAAAAATATATAAACAAAAATTATAAACAATGGGCGAGAGGTATTGGGACTAAGGATTTGGCCAATTCTCATGCATGTGGTTCAATTTATTTATTCTCAACAATTATAACCCAAGTAAAATATGATATGGTGACTCTTATTTTTTCCTAAGTAGATTCTCAAAAGATTAGGTGTAAATCCTAAGCATGATGTATCAAAACATTTAAGCTAAGCATACATCATCAAATTAAATGACAACTAATTAATTCAAATCATATTTCAATTTTAAATTAATGCAAAAGTCATAAAAAGAATAAATTAAATTTACCATATGATGAAAATAGACTCCCTCCGTCGTCCCAATGTTGGGTTTTAGTTCTTCATGGTGAAAACACGCTCAAAATAATAATGCATGGCTGAATAGGTGTTTTTATTGAAGAGAATGAACTGTTGTTATAGAAGGCCTTTTGCAAGGAAGATAGAAGTCGCTGAATATCTTAAGCAAGTACAGACGTAAATGATAAAAGGGTTTCGTAGTTGAATATAAGACTGCTTCTGCGACAGTTCAATGTGGGTCGAAGTTCTTCGTGTTCTTCGCGACTGTTCCTTGTGCGTCTTATGTTCTTCGTGTTCTTCAGCTCCGCACCAGCAGAAAACAGCAGCAGGTAGCTTTCTGTTCGTCTTGATTTCTCACTCCTCAGCCCTTCTCAGCCCCCCAAACTCTCGACACCCCTTCTATATGACCCAAACAATCTATTTATATCAAAAATACCGATTAAATCTCTCCAAAATCTTCCGAAATCTCTTTCTTTCTCTTCACGGCAAAGTTGCGGCAATTTCTTGTTTTAGAATTTCCACGAGTATATGAGCTTTCCTTTTGATTCTAAACTCTTCCTTAGATAGATATCAAGCTTTGGGAGAAAAATCTTGCCTTTAATCTCTCTAAAATTTCCTAAAATCGGTTACACACGTGACTTTTCATATTTTGCTGTTGAGATAAAAATCCGTCGATTGAGCCCAGTTTAATCGATTTCAACACCCATGTTAGATTCATAGACCCATAAGGAGTCTACCCTATGAAAATCAGAGGTTTAATCGACCTCAAACTCCTCCAAATCGCTACCACCAAAACTGCCAGAATGTGTTTATATTTTCCCGCCAAAAACAGAATTTGAATTTTGAGAAGAAAGTGACCTCCCCCTATCCAGTCCCGGTCTGTGTTTAGTAGTTGTTTGGAAATGGGTTACCCTTTATCCAAAATGAGAGTCCGAATAGCAAATGTCCTTCCAGGTGTCTTTAACAACTTTTTGAGCCAATTTCGCCGCAAAAGTCTATTTCTCCAAAAACACCTACAAATGGATAAATACCAAAATTAGTACAAAAATGGGTACTAACAATATGCACAATAGAGATGAAAATAGACACATAAATGCGTCTATCAGGGACCAAATAAAATATTAATTAAAAATACTGGTAGCTGGACCAAATATTGTATAATTAATTAGGATGTTGATTGCTGGATCGACATAAAATTATTAGTGTTTGAACTTGCGCAGAATTATGGTTTGCAGAGCATTTGGTTTGAAACCCTAATTTTGATCGATTGTTGATCAATTGATGATTTATTGAAAATCAACCAATGAGTGAGAGAGGGACCGGCTACATGGGATGATCGGCCGACCATGTAGCACCCAGGTGATCGAATGAGCATGCACCAAAGTCCTTTGTAGACCAGTTGATGAAAGGATGATTAAATGCTCGTTTAATCATTATTAAAATAGTGCTCGTCTGAGCATTAGGTGGCAAAACCTAATTATGGAGAGAGGGTCCGACCAAGGGGTATGAGACCGGTCCTTGGTGGTTGTGGGACCAACTGATGGTCGATTGATCAAATTCCAAGTTGTTTGGAAAAAAGTTTGAACCCAATATGAATTATGGAAGACTAATTAGGTCAAAATCATAATAGAGTGTGGGACCGGATTTTGCAAGCCGAAGAGCCAACCTTGGTCGGTCAAGGTAGCATGCCCGTGTCACCATATTTTCGTGACTCAATTCTGAGAATTTTGATATTTTCTGGTGCATGTTCGAGCAGTATTTTGGATTTTCGGAAGAGTTTGATCTTGACTGAACTCTCGATTTTACTTGAATGAGCGAGTAGAACTTTGCTCGTACGACCAATATTTTGAGGATATTAAAATAATGATATTTTAATATTTGCCGTGAGAAGCCCGGATGGTCGTGTGACCATTTGACTTTTTGGCTTTTTGGTAGTTTGAGCAATATTTGAGAAATATCAAACGAGAGAGTTTCATGAGATGAGAGAAGAAATAATAATAATAAAATAAGGAATCAGATAGGCATGGGACTGGCCACGGCCAAGTGTGCCCGGTCCCGTGCTCTTCCCTATTTTATATTATTATTTTTCATCGTGTGAGGAAATATGGAGAAACTAGGAGTTTTTCTCAAACGGGGAAATTTGCTCAAAAGAAGGATTTTTCATGAGTTTGGGTGCTCGTTCGTGCATTATTGATAAGTACACTCGCACCATTTTCTCGGGGCTTACTCGGTGGTGGCCCAAATGCCCGAAAAGTGAATATCTATTACTAATCCATGGAATTCAGCTGAGAATAAGCCATGAAATGGAGTAATGAGATAGATTGAATATCTATTACTTATTCATGGAATTCAGCTGAGAATAAGCCATAAAACAGAGTAATGAGATAGATTGAATATCTATTACTAATTCATGGAATTCAGCTGAGAATAATCCATGAAACGGAGTAATGAGATAAAATAGATTATTTTCTAGGAATTCAATTGATGAATGTTGCACTAGAATTAATCTATGAATTGCTCTATACTAGCATGCAATATGTATAGGAGCGTTTATTCGAGAATCGAGGTATGAGATGGTAGAGACATCATACTCGTTCTGAATATGAATTATGTATAGTCAGGGAACATTGTGACATCTTGAAGACGTTAATGCTCTATACTAGCATGCAATATGTCTAGGAGCCGTCCAATCACTATCGATTCTATATAGAAGTGTCGATGAAATATGCGAAGTATTGAAAGCTCAGCTTAGAGACTTTAATATCACATATTCATGCCTGCTATGAGAGGATGTACGCTCAGTCAGAGATTATGACATGAACTTTCACATCTGAATCCTAAAATATGAATTTAACATACGTGTCTGAAGTCGTGTCAGAAATATGCAAAATTACGATTTTAGCCTTTGTCGAAAATCCACCATCAACACAAGGTCACGAAGAAAGTCTTATTTAGACTTTCTCCTTTACCCCCACTTAACCATGTCATCTTTTTCTATGACCCTCACCCTTGTATTGGAGATGAAACTTTGGTGAAAAATGTCTTAAGTCCTAGGTGTCAAGCTAATTTAAGACCTTTACCCCTTGCATTGGAGATGCTCCTCCAATGGAATGTGTGAGTATAAATGTCGAAATCCAAATAGGATACACATCCATTTTCCCTAAAATCCTTCTCTAACCCTAACTTCTTAAACCAATGCATTGATGACCTGGCATGCTTTTAAGTTGACATCCTAGTCAACTTTTACTTAACTAAATTAATTCTAATATATTAAATAACCATTTTTATCTCTTATAAAATATTAATATTATCAAAAATAAAATTTACACTAATCAAAAGAGGAGGTCCATACAATATGGCTGGGGATGCATATTTTTTCTTCCTTATTTTAAAGAAAAATAAGAAGAAGGATGTCAGATGTCTTATTTGCATTGCCACACAAAAAAACATACACAATAACCGCTAGAGAAGCTCTTATATAATAAGTACAACATTGTTAGACACACCGCAAAATATCCCGAACACAACTCCAATAGCCTTTGGCAGCTATTCTAACATTGTGATTTGTGCGGTAAAAATGGGTCAATTTCTTTGCTTGCGTCAGCATATTTTTCCCGAGGTAAATCTAGCGTTTTTTTCCGATAAGTATTGATGATTCCGAAATTTGCACCGTGAAACTTGCATATAATCTAACCTGGTACACTCTTAATTTGGGGTTAGTACTTGATTGCTTAAAAGAATTCGTGAAACCTTGGTGCAACTATTCTATTTCTGCTCAAGATAAAATAATTTTTAACTATCATAACCATCTTAAATATGCAACTATAAACCTCCATATAGCAATTAACACACGATATCGACATCTGAGATGTAAAAGAAAAAGGGAAACACTAATGTCTACCTCTTTTACTTTCTGAAATCTAGGTGGTTTTGCCACTAATATTTTTGTTTAAAAAAAAAAAATACAATATGATTTTTCCAGAATTTTAAGCTATTAAAAGAAAAGAATTGTAAATACCAATACAACAAAATGATATTTAGAAAATTACTTGGAATTCATAACTTTATATGTTTTTTCTTGTTATACTCTTTATCTTATTCCCAACACAATTTCCTATGTACCGTAAATAAGGATATCTGTGGAAAAACTTATCTGGGAAATAGGATTCCGCCTATCTAGTGGGACAAGTATAAATTAAAATTCTACCTGTATAATAGGTACGGAGGGAGTATATACATTGGGATACATGTTAAGAAACCCATCACAAAATGGTTTCATCTACCACCAAATACTACTAGTCCTACTACACTAAGAAATAACGAACCATCGCGCACCACTAAGCTGAATGTAGTATTAATGCGCTTATCCATCAATCATAAAAGTCTGGAAATTTGTGGTGCGTGCCGGTTTTGAAAACTGAAGAAACCTTGAATGCTTGAAGATAAACATAAATGTTTAGTACATATACATAGGTAGATAGATATCTGTAAATCGTAAATTGCCGACACCTTACATAAATAGCACACTTCACAAAGCAATCTCTCTATAGCATATCACTTTCCATCCGATGTAACACATGTTGAGCAACATAGGCGACGTGGCTTTGTGTCTTTAGTTGGACTCTGCTTTCGATGGTCAAATGATCAACTACGTAGTATATATACACACTGCTCCATTCCCCTTCATATCATACCTCTTCTTTTCTTCTTCGAGCAGGGAAACAAAAGTAAAACTTAAAAAACAACTGGTTTTAATTCACTTCATTATTATCTCTGGGATTAAGTAGGTTTCATTTTTCATGTTTCATTTTCTTTGTAAACGATTATGTTTTATTTCCCTATATACTCTATGCGAGTTTAGGCGGCACCTGTTTGCATTTTTGTTCTTTAAATACCTGTCTAAATTTTTACTTGTTTCATTTTCTGTCTACTTCTTTGGTACATGGGAATATATTTTGTTCAGAGCATAGCAATATAGCATAGCCTACTAATTTACCAATGTTCTAGTTGATTGATACTCTTTCTGAATGATAATGGGCTTTTGCTGTATACTGTGCCTAAATATGCTTACTTATTTTAGACAACAATTTATGCTCTCGAATTATGCATTTGGCTAAAACAAAAAAAGGGAACTCTTGAATTACAAAATATTTGCTTCTTCTTCTTTTTTTTTTTTTTTTTTTTTTTTTGCTTCTTATTTCTCTACTTCTGTTGTGATTGTTTACTTCAGGTGAATTTATGGTGCAAATTTAGTAATAGGTATATCTGCCATTAACTGTTCACAAAATACACAATGGGAGATTCTAATGGAGGCATTTTGGGTTCGACATTGCTGGAAAACTTGGTACAGAGAGATTACATGTCAGTTTCCAATGGCTATGAGTCATATGGGATTGTTGCTGTGTTTATTGTTGGTCTTGTTACACCTTTGTTACTCATTGGGATGAAAAGAGCTAAACAAAGGGGAGTGCCAGTACAAGTTGGTGGTGATATGGGTTTCACAATTTGTAACCGTAGATCTACTACATTAATTGAAGTTCCTTGGGAAGGAGCTACTACTATGGCAGCTCTTTTTGAGCAATCTTGTAAAAAGAATGCACAAGGTCGGTGTCTTGGTACAAGAGAGGTGATTAGTAGGGAAGTAGTTACAGGTAGTGATGGAAGGAAGTTTGAGAAGTTACACCTGGGAGAATATATATGGGAAACATATGGTGGAGCATTAGATAGAGCTAGCAACTTTGCATCTGGCTTGGTAAAATTGGGTCATACTGCAAATAGTCATGCTGCCATTTTTTCTGATTCACGGGCAGAGTGGTTGCTTGCCTTTCAGGTAATCTCGACGTTCATGCTTTTCCTAGAATCTATTTGTAGGTTTTGCTTCTAATGTTTATCATACATACTCTTTTGCATATCAGGGATGCTTCAGGCAGAATATTACGGTTGTGACTATCTATGCTTCACTAGGTGAGGAGGCTCTTGTTCATTCCCTCAACGAGGTGAGAAAGGGAAGTAGGTCGATCCCGTTATTTTACTTTACTGTTATTCTTTACTGGTGTTTAACCTCACTTGGACAATTTCTTGTTTGGCAGACCCAAGTAACTACCTTGATCTGTGATTCAAAGCAACTAAAGAAATTGGCTGCTATAAGCTCTAGCCTGGAATCTATTAAGCACATTATTTATTTTGAAGATGATGACATCACAGTTGATTCAGTTTTCAGCAATCTTAATCTAACATCTTTTTCTAAAGTTGAGAAGCTTGGAAAAGAAAATCCTGCGCATCCAAGATTACCTTCAAAAACTGATACAGCTGTGATCATGTATACAAGTGGTAGTACAGGGTTACCAAAGGTTGGTTCTTGTTTTTTTTCTCATCCAATTAAAGTTATCCTTAGCTAGGGTCGTCAAACCAGAAAAGGGTTTTTATTTTTATTTTATGAGTTCTATTAGAGTATGCCACTCACAAATGAATTGTGGATTTGGTACATTCAGACTGTTACCTCTACCCCCGACCCCCTGTTTTACCTTATGTCAATATCCCCGTCTGTCCTGCATGCTGGCCCTCTAACTTGCTAGCTGAGTTAATCTGCTAGAATTACACTTGTCCAACAAAGAAATACTTCTCGATGATAGCAAACTGAAATTAGAAGATAAAAAGACTTTCACTGATGCTAATTTCTCAAATGATTTTCCCTTATCTGCCTAGATAATGCTAGGCTGCGATAATTGAAGCTTGAAAAAAATAATTTCACTGGATTATGTTTAACTTAGTGATTGAGCTGTGGTGGCGTCTAACAAAGTGACCATGCAGGGAGTCATGATGACTCATGCCAACATCGTAGCAACAGCAGCAGCAGTTACAACAGTTATTCCTAAAGTAGGCAACAAAGATGTGTACGTGGCATATTTACCCCTGGCGCATGTGTTTGAGCTAGCAGCCGAGGTCCTTATGTGTTGACAGTTTTTTTATTCCTTTGAATTAGCGCCAAATGTTTCTATTTTAATGTCCAGCGTTTTCTGGTTGGCTAGGCTGTGATGTTGACAGCAGGTGCCGCCATTGGTTATGGTTCAGCTCTGACTTTAACCGACACCTCAAATAAAATCAAGAAAGGAACTCAGGGAGATGCTTCTATATTAAAGCCCACCCTAATGGCAGGAGTTCCAGCTATTTTAGATCGTGTACGAGATGGAGTGTTGAAAAAGGTTTGAGTTGGCTTCAATTAGTGGATCCGACAGTTGGTTTACTGCCTTCTTTATTTTAGTAACTGTGTATAGTTAGTATTTTACTTGATCCAGTTATCTTGTTATACAGATTGAGGAGAAGGGTGGGCTAAGCAATAAGCTTTTCAACCTTGGATACAAACGTCGGTTGTCTGCTATAGAAGGAAGCTTGTTGGGGGCTTGGGGACTGGAAAAAACTTTTCTGGAAGTCGCTGTTTTCAGAAAGATACGATCTGTTCTTGGAGGTCGTGTGAGATTCATGCTTTGTGGTGGAGCTCCTTTGTCTAGAGACACCCAACGGTTCATGAACGTCTGTCTAGGGTAATTACTTTTTTTTTTTGCTTTAATAAACTATTGGACTTGGTTACAAAAAAAAAAAAAACTTTCTTCTCATGTCTATAAATGGTCAATTCCCTCAGTTTTCATCTTGTCCTAACTTAGTGTCTTTTACAACATAAATGAATATGCAGCCCTCAATGTAGACAAATGAGCAGAATCACCTAACATGAAAGGATTAGTTTGAGGATGGCCTTACTAAATAGCTTAAGAATTGAAGATGACAAACTTCCTTTATTAGCTAGAAATTAAGCAAACAGCCAACTTTTAGAAGTCTTAACTCAAAGGTCTGTAGGTACTACTCCGCCAGCATGATATTTCTGCTAGAAATGGATAAGGAGTGATCTCATACATGTGAACTCATATATGACCAATATAGGTCAAGATATGGATTGGGTTCCCATTATATTTTAATTTTGTACGTATCTTCTGCAGGATTCCTATAGGTCAAGGATATGGATTGACTGAAACATGTGCTGGAGCAGCGTTTTCTGAGGCAGATGACACCACTGTGGGTCGTGTTGGTCCACCTCTTCCGTGTTCCTACATTAAGGTATGTTGCTTTTAATCCTGGATTCCCCAAATGATCACTACTCTAAAGTTGGATTCAAAGGATGAGATAGTTGTAACATTCTTATCTGGATCATTTGATATTTATACTGCGCTATCTGCAGTTTAACTTCCTTACCCCCTTTTTTTATCTTTATTAATATTGAGAAAATCCAGTTCATTCTAATTGAGCTTTGAACATTGTTCCCCAGAAAAATTGCCACCTTATAGCTTCTCACGTGTTTTATCTGATTTACAGCTTGTTTCTTGGGAAGAAGGGGGATATCTGATCACTGATAAACCAATCCCCAGAGGAGAAGTTGTGGTTGGAGGACACAGCGTAACTTTGGGTTATTTTAAAAATGAAGCAAAAACTAATGAGGTGTACAAAGTAAGATTTCCTTTGTTCCTAGTAATATTATCGCTAGTTCACACGGTACTATGCTTCATGATTGTGTGTGTACAACAGGTCGATGAAAAGGGAATGCGATGGTTCTACACTGGTGATATAGGGCAGTTCCACCCCGATGGATGCCTGGAAATTATTGACAGGAAAAAAGATATAGTTAAACTACAACATGGAGAGTACATTTCTCTTGGAAAGGTGCGTAGCTAATTACCACCAAATCAGAGATATTCTTGCAGTATCGAAAATTAATATTAGAGATATAAAGCATTTTGATACTTAGAGCACTTTCAGACGTATTTCAATAAGCTATATTTACCTTTTGCTTAGTGCACTCTACAGACTTGCAGCATTTTCAGGCCACCAACCCAGATGATCAATAAAGATCTAAATCAATACATCTGCTTGGTTAGAAGCATTTGCCATGTAGTTTTACGTTCATGCAAGAAATGCAAACGAATGTTTTATTGTTGAATGAAGAGAATGTTTGTAATTCTTATAGAAGTATTTTATACGATCTTGTGGGACTCAAAATTGAATTGTTTGAATCTATGTTTATAGGTTGAAGCAGCCCTAGCATCGAGTAATTATGTGGATAATATCATGGTCCATGCGGACCCCTTCCACAGCTTCTGTGTAGCATTGATAGTCCCCTCACATCATGCACTGGAGAGTTGGGCACATGGAGCTGGAATTGAGTACCCCGGTTTTTCAGATTTGTGCAAGAAAGAGGAAACAGTCCGTGAAGTTCAACAATCTCTTCTCAAGGTTAGTCCATTATGTCTTTCTGTTTCATATTTTCTGTGGAAAGAAGTCTGCATTTTAATCGTTCCACTCTCGCATACTAGATAATACGTTCGTGTAGAGCTTAAATGCAACAAGCACAATCTTTTTTCTGTTGTGAAGTTAATCACCACTTAGTGGTAAGGGAGTAAGATAACCTTGCTCAATTCTGCAGAGCTTTTGTCCCTGGAGGTAACCTGTATGACTAGTTTCACCAAGTTTGAAGAGTTAGGTTTACCTCAATTTCTTGTCTAGACATTTCAGGTACTTGAAACATCTTAATTTCTTGTTTCACCAGCCTAATGAAGAATAAAATATATTCCAGTATATGTGCTCTAAACTCTTTGGAAGGTCCAAAATATCGCTTACAGCAAGTGGTGCGGATTAGATTAAAAAACCTGGGCAGTTTGACATAAACTTACCAATACACCCAAAAACAGTTTATCAGAGGCGTGCAATTGCACGACGGGCCATGAGGACGACTAAAAGTGGTTACAATGTGCCAACTAATTATTCCAAATTCAAAACAACTGAAGGAAAATAATAGTCCTCCGGGACTACATTTCTGTATCCATCAGCTGGATTTGATTACATATGTAATCTATGTTAAGACTGTATGTTATTCATGTCGAATTAAGGGGTGAAATGGATTGAATATTTACAGCGTGTAAATATTGGTGGATATGAGTACGGTTGATTTCTTGAGCTATCTTGTTCAACTTCGAGCATCATCAGTTAGTGACTACGGAGTTGAATTTAACTTTTAGATTGCTTTCTGTTATGTAGGCAGCAAAGGTCGCAAAACTAGACAAATTTGAATCTCCTGCAAAGATTAAGTTGTTACCAGACCCATGGACACCAGAGTCTGGGTTAGTGACGGCTGCGCTCAAGTTGAAAAGGGAGCAGTTAAAAGCTAAGTTTAAAGATGATCTCAATAAGCTATATCAATGATTAGAATAGAGAAGAAGACGAACATTGATTTTATCATCTCTAGTTTATTGTTGTTTTTGGTTCTTTACATTATCTTATATAAATTACTTTATCAAGTGCAAATCAATCATGATGAGTGTAAGAAAAACTGCGGAATTAGATCCAGCAACCGTCTTTGTATTTGATGAGATCAAATAAAGATACAAGTATTTTTCCCTTAATATAATGGTGATGAATGTGTTGCGTTTGTTCTTTGAGTTTGTATAACCCTTTGCATATTTTTTTTAGCATGCATTGTGTGCTATGTACTTTGTAGAAAACAAGGATAGGAAACGCAAGTTTTCCAGCGAGTCTACATCATACTCTCATTGGTCGAGTGTTTAGTATGCCAGTTTAAAAGAGGATGAGACTACTCTCATTGGTCGAGTGTTTAGTATGCCAGTTTAAAAGAGGATGAGACTGCCAGCAGTGTCAATGTGACAAGTTAGGTTTGCGACACTTAGGCTTAGTCCTATGGGTGCTAATCTAGTAGCTGCTAGATTAGCAGTCCATGTCAGCTAGGGAAACCTCCTAAGTCCTATGGTAGTTCTAATCTAGCATACTAGACGCGTTGAATCATTCGGCGAAAAGTAGATTTAGGAAGCTGCACTGGATCATTCAGTGAAAAGTGGATTTAGGTTGCGTTGAATGGTTCATCGCAACCAATCTCATCCGTCAGATCAAAAAATAAATCTAGATGCGCTGAACCGTTCCGCGAAAAGGTGATTTTGATTGCGCCGAACCATTCAGCGCAACTATCTCGCTACTACTTCAACTGCGAGGAAATGCTAGGAGAGAGAACTAGTGTTAACAAATAGACAACACTTTTTTTTTGAACTGCAACATTTTTTGGCTAATCTAGCAGCCAAATCTAGCCCGTAGGACTTAGTCTTACACTCCGAGAGAGATTCGTCATAACTAGTGAGAAAAGAGTATTATATTTGCAGATAGCTAGTAATTAATCTCAATCATATAAAACTGAAAAGGAAGGGTGATTGCAACTGTCGAAGAAAAGATGATCCTGTTTCAATTATTTCCTGAACTATGAAACCTTATCAAAATTCCAAATCAAAACTTAAGAACAAATGAATGGATAATTAGATATACCCCTACATGTATCATGCTATCGGGTATGAACGGTGAGACATTTTTTCTGCCAAAGTCAAGATAAATATAAATATATGTCTGAGGAGAATAATATATGAAACAAGGAAAGAAAAGAGGAAGGAGAAGAATAATCTTATTAGGAGATTAGAATAGAAGCATTACATAGTTTCCTTTATATACAATCCTAGGAATCCAGTTGGACCGCAATCCATGGGCCGTAGGCCCTGTAACACTCCCCCTTGTGCGTTTCAATAACAAAACTTTATACATAGTGCTTCACATATAGTTCTTTAAATGTCATTCTCCTTGATGACTTGTGCCGAAGTCTATTGACTCATTAAAACTTTGATAAAGAAAAACCTAGTGGGACAAAACCTTGGTACAACTCTTCACATGTTGTCTCGTACTTTTTACATTTAGTTCATCACATGCATACGATCTTCAAAGACCGATGAGTCTAAATTAATTGCATCGTTAAAACTTCGTAAGGAAAAACTCAGAGGGACAACACCTGAACTAAAGAAAAAGAGTACTATATTAAGCAAACTTAGAACATAATTGGACACGAATATGTTGCCTTATTAAAACCTTGCCGAGTAACAAAACCCTATGGGAAAAAGCAACCTCTGTGAAGGAAAATAGTTCAACACACCATTAGATGCTCCCCCTGATGTCAGACAATTTTCATTAGTCTAATGCAGTCAAAAGGAGTTTATCACACTTAATTTACTTTGGTGACTTGAATGTTTATAAGACCATGTTGTTGATTGTGGAAGTTACGTTGCTTAACAGACTATCACGTTTCATTTCTTTAATCCAGATATTTTCAGTAATATCAACGCTATCTTTATGTCTTCAACATTTAACATACTTGATGTTTTTAGAGTTGTCTCGCTAAAAACTTTGTCGAGTAACAAAACCCTTTGGGAAAAATTATTCTCGATCGAAGGGAAAAAGAGTACAACAAAGCTTCAATTTCGAAGTAAACTATGTCGACATCATATCCTTGGGGGCCCCCCCCCCCCCCCAATGTCGGCATCTCCCCCTGATTACTTTCAGAGTTTTTCCAGACAGTTCCTTTAGTCTTGTACTTTTCGAACTGAATATCGGTAATGACTTAGAAAATAGTCTACCATATCTCCCCCTGATTACTTTCGTTGGAGAAGAGATTATTGTTCTTTCATTATCAACAACCTTTGGATTGCACTTTCTTTAGCATTCCTTTTTATGTCTTTGCAGGGATAAAACAAATTTATGTCAAAAGTTACTTTTAAGTACATGATTACATTCACTATACCATTCCAATGACGTTGCGTTGGCGCTGAGCTATATATAGCTAGCAAGTTCACTGAGGATGTAACATTTGGTCGAGTACATTATGCTGAGTACAATAATGCATCTATTATACTTAGATATGGAAAGTTCATCTCCTGACACAACTTCGTCATCTTCCTTTAAACGAATTGGTCATTTATGTACATTTGAAATGCGACTAATCATAGTATTCTAGCAGGATGCATGTTCTTGTTAAATTGCCTGACAATGGACATATGCAAACTGGTGGAATAATATACCACAAGCTCGGTCTTCTAGTTCAGAACATAGATAAGATCGAGATTTTCCAGGATTTTCATCTCAAATTCAGATTTTAAATAGCTTGTGTTTAGTATAACCGCTAGGATTTCAAATTCATAACATAGATCTTGAAAAGATCTATTTTGAATTACCAATATGCGTGTTTAGTATAACCGCTCATAAACTTGTTTATGTATCTTGGTAGGACTATTCACAAGACCTGACTTATGTATTGGTATGACTTTTATTAGTGAAACCGATCTTAAGTAATCACTCAAGATGGTATGATCGATGCCTTGTAAATAGATACTTTTATCTAGTCATTGGGGAACCGATCCTAGTAAGAGGTGCAACAAATTTACAAGAAGGAATCGATCCTTGTAAGAGGTGCAATACGTTTTTAGTAGATGGGGGAACCGATCCTATGAGCATGTGCAACAAGTTTGTAGTTTTGGGGGAACCGATCCTATGGACATGTGCAACCGAATACATGTAGTTACCATAAGTTGTGGGGAACCGATCCTAGTACCTAGTCAACCGAATTTTGGTAACTAGCGTGACTATGCACAGTACTCACATGGAGGTAGAACCGAACTTGTTTTGGTAGAACCGTGAAACCCATGATTGGTGATTTGATAGGATAATCAATCACATAGTTCTTGGAATTCAGACGAACCAATTCTAAATTTGTTTGGAAGTGTGACAAATCGTTTCCAAGATTGTAAGTATGAAAAAGGACTTGCAAAGTAAAGATGTCGACATACTTTGAACATGTGCAGTAACTCTTATCATTAATTGTTCAAAGATATTCCTTAATAGCTAAAGGAGAATCCCAGGATCGAAATAAATTGAGAATCTTTTATTTAAGTTTTCTTAGTTTTTGTATGTTATTTAATCTCCAGCAATTAAATGCATATCTTTAGAAAATAATAATTAGTAATGTGCATTTACTGATTATAGATTTTTCTATTGGGATTTCGGTCAATATTTGGACAGTGTATTTCCAGGAGTTATGAAAACCGATTTTGTGTTTATTGCATATCTTTGAGAATATTCGGTTTTGGAAATTCCTTGGTGTCCAAACTTCCTTGTCTATAAATATTGAAGTTTGCATTTTCTAGCAAACTAATCCTCATAGCCCGCAAAACTACCTCAGTTGTGTTGTTACTGGTGGAGTCGCCTATCGGAGAGGAAAGTACCCTAAATAGGAGAAATCTCTTACGGCCGCTCAGTTTAAAGACTTCTTTGGGATTGAGAAGCTCTATTAGTATCGTTGGTGGGAAACTAGATAATTGCAGTTTATTATTAGTTTTCGATTGATTTGATTGACTAACGGTTGTTGAACTTTGATTGCACCTAGTTTGTTTATGCTTGAGAATCTTCTCTTCTGATATAAGATTCACTCAAACTAGATCGAAGTTTCGACGAGGATCTTTAGACTGCTTGTAGATCTAAAGACATCTTGTGATAATCCAACGTTAACAGACTCCGTTCTGTGTGTGATTGATCACAAGAGATTCAAGTTAATTGTGTGCAGGTGCTGATTGAAGATTAAAGAAGATTTGAAGACAAAAAGACTTGTTGGGTTCATAATCTTTGGTGTGCACAATACTTGTTTCGGATGGAAAGGGATCCAACTATAATCGGTTTATCTTTGTGATAGAATGGATTGATTAGTTGAGTAGATCGGCATCAATACACTTCTTTGTGATTAATAGTATTGATTGCATAATCTAACAATTACTTCGGTAGTTGTTGAGAGATTGATCTAAGGACCCGACAAAGGAGTTTATCTGTTAAACGGAAGAGCCTTTGTCAAACTCATATCACGTTGGTTGAAAAGAGTTGTTACCGAACAGATTTGTTGTTCCTTTACTGTTTGGAATACGAACCAAAGGAATTGTTCCAAGTGCGTGACTTATTTACAAGTTGGAGGCGCAGGGATACTGAGGGAACTAGATGAACTATAGGTTTATTTGCTTGGTCTCAACTATACGAAGTTGGTTTGATTTTGTATTGCGGCTTAATTCTTAGAGTATTCAATTCTGGACTAGGTCCCGGGGGTTTTCTGCATTTGCGGTTTCCTCGTTAACAAAATCTTGCTGTGTCTTTTACTTTTCTATTTCCGTAATTATAATTGTTTTATTATAATTAGAAGTAAAATACACAAACGTTAATTCCTATTTTACTTGATGACAATCCCTAGAGTTTGGTTAAGTCCAAACCTATTATCAAGTAAACATACTTCGTTGTTGTATTGTGTCGATATCGTATCCATAGACGATCACACGAAGTGTGAACCGATTAGTTGTACTGTCTCGACCCAGTCCATAGACAATCACTTTCGGAAAAGGACTTATAGGTGGAAAAGTTTTAGATTGAGGTATATTCTGGTACCCTCGTCTTTTTAATTGGTATCAGAGCAGGCAAACACGAAAAGATCTAACAATCTGTGTTTGGTGCGATCCAACCTATAAGATATGAGTCAAAATAAGAAAAGCAAGGCTAAACTTATAAAGAAAGACTCAGTTAACGTATGTCAAGATTATGAGAATAATGTCTCAGAAAAAGTCAATGGAAATTGGTCTCGAAAGTCTTTTTGAAAATCAAAGAAAAAGTCTTTGACTGATAATTTGATTAAGATTCAAGTTTCTTATCAGAAAAGAATGAATCCGAAACTCAAGAAATCTGTTTTGGATCCGACTCCAATTCCTAGTGAAAAATGGTCTTTTTCTGAATGCGAAAAGAAATTAGATTCACTAGCATACCCCAGTTCTGAATTTCGTAAGATGTTAATAAGGTTTTTCAAACATATTTAAACCTATTCAGAAAAGGGAAAAGCTATTGACAGTCTAGATGATGTAGCAGAACTTATTGTTCAACTAAACGTAATAATATGTGAAGGAAAGCGAGAAACACTCAGTCTTCAAAATAATCTGGCAGATTATATGGAACAAAAATTGGCTTGTGCAATGAAGTTCATCAACAGACTACTGAGTGTGAGATTCTCAATCAATCGCTAGAGCATTCACAGATAAGGAATAAGATCATTATTGAGAAACTTTTTACTGCAACATGTCAAGAGGTATATCTAAACAAATGTTTAGAAAAACATTTCCAATAAGGAATGGATACCTTGAGAGGACATATAGAATGTCCTGAACAAGAGACATTAGCGAACTGTCGACTGGCAGATCTAGATCATACGGGTTCAAGTTCAAGGAACATACCATCCTGAGCACAAGATGTAATCAAGGATATTACATCTCGCAGTTTTCCTAACCAAGAGGATGGGTTCAACACCCACGCAAAGGAACATGATGATGTTTCTAAAGATGAAGAATTTACTCAAAACGGTTTTAGTGAGGAAGATCCTCACCCCAATGCTTAACTGCATTGGAATGTGCATCCTTACAATGCCCAATCGTCTGATGTAAGGAAGCACATATACATGGGCAATTGGTATCATGTCAGCCTCTCTTATTCAAAATAGATAATTTACACAATCTACTTAAAAGATACTTAATCTGTATTCTAATGTAGAAAAGTTGCGTTACAACAACTTGTGTAAACAGGATAAATCTACTCTTCTGAGAGTATCTTTAGATGTCTGATATAAAAGGTTGATTCTTTCCAAAGAATCTTTGTGATTGACTAACACATTAGATGCGAAAATCTTTTCAAATCTGGTAAGAGATATTTATTTAAGGATGACTCCTATATTTGGAATGTGTTATATGTTTCTCGAATATATGAACCCATATTATTTGAGAACTTATGGTATCAGGATGAATCCTCAAACCAGATCTCAAGCAAATCTTCTGAAAGCCTTGAGTGGAATGTTTTCTAATGAAGCTATGCATCTTGATAAAGTTTTTAAGAAATCTTGTTGTGAAGATCATGAAAAAGAAAAGGATGGTATGACTCATCTCCTTGTCCAAAACAGTTTGGATACTAAGATTGACATTATAAATCTTCGACAAGTCCTCCTCAGTACTATCGAAACTCATCATAGACAGGCAGCACTACTAAGAACTGTTATCCGTAACCAAAGAAAGCTGATTAAATTTGGAATCGGTAATAGGGAGTATGCTCGAAATATTAATCGAAAAGTTAATGCTTTAGCCTGTGAACATAATCAAGGTACTGTGAGCAGAATCTGAGATATCATTCGAGATGCTGTTGATGAAGATCCTGAAAAATTTGAGGAAATTGAAGATGATCTTTAAAAAATTTCAATAGACAGTAGTTTTGATTATTTCAATAATGTCTATTATGAATAAAACTATCTTATTATGAATAAAATTATTATTTTATAATTTTTCTTGTGATAGTTCTCGATTACATAGTCTGTGATTGAATGCTTTATTTTATTGCTATGTATGTTTATGGGATGTTTGATTTCGGTTTTATAACCTTGATATTCGATCTCATAATGTGTGAACCCTTATGGTTTGGGTGACTTTTTGATTTAGCGGGATTAAGTTCTAGCCCATGTTGGTAGGCTTTTTCAAAGGATCATGAGGGGTTCCTGTAAAAACAATATGTGAAAAAGTCACAATATGTTGAATCTTTTGGTTTAGCATAAAAGCATATGTGTTTCGAGGTTTCAAATTTTGCATCGCATTAGTTAAAACCGGTTTTCAACCTTTCTCTGGTAAAGGTTGCTCTTTTTTATTGTTCTTTTGTTTTGGCGGGAGGATGACAACTTCAAAGGGGGGGAGTTCTAAGTGAACTTGCACTTAATGACATATCTTAAGGGGAGAAGAGGATGCGGAATTTGAGGTAACAATCTTGTTAGTTAATTGTTTTCCTGTTTAAGAAAAGCATGATTTTATTTCATATCTTTAATGCTTTTGCTTAACAAAATTTCGGTACAATTGATGTTTATTCCATTATTTGTGTATGGATGTTTGATTGTGATTCAATTGTTTCCGGTTAAGAAAAACTATTGTTATCTTTCGTTATTGTTTGGTATCAATTGTTTAGGCTTACAAAATTTCGGTGCAATTGCGGTGCTATAATGTCTATGTTTGTTTCAATTGCTTCCGGTTAAGATAAATGATTATGCAAGTTGATTATTTGGTTTGTATGGATTGTTTATGGCTTAACAAAAGTGTTTCGAGATCATTTGTTTAGTCCAAGTGATTTCCGGATAAGAGAAACTAAGTTTTTCGGATCTTAGTTAGACTTATCAAATGTGGAGATTTCGGTTATTCAAGTCTAACCGAATGCCTTAACAAGAATTACTAGTTAACTAACCTAGTATTTGTCTTGTTTAAAAGTGAAAGGTCTAAGTTATTGATGAGAATAATTAGAGCTTGATGAGAAAAATAAAGTTAATTCTGATCTTTATTTTGGTCTTATCGAACAAGCGATTGTACTTGTGCAATCGGTTTAGCAAAAGAACTAAGGTGATTAGTCGATTTTTGAGTTGCTATCTGTTCGTAAAATTTGTGAAAAATGTCGACTGATTCGCCGGCGGGGACGAATTATAGTAATTTGTTCCAACCCGAGACATAAACAGAGACAAGAATAATCCTTCGAAAAAAAGCTATATAGTAATTAGGGGGCGGCCTTTCGTTGCTTGTTGGAGCAACGTTATAGTAAAAAGAAGGTTTCGAACCGATAACTGTGCAGAGTCGCAAGAAATTATCAAAATGGAAAAGATTTTCGATTTGATTCCATAGTGATTCAAAAAGAGTTTACTTTATAAAATGAACGAAATTCCACTACAAAGTTTGTTCTTTTTACTTTACTCAATATTACTTTACTTGATAGTTGTTCAACGAATCTGTTGATTCAAAATAACGGAATCGGTAGATGTTACAGACGATGGATCACTAGATCAATCTTTTTTCTACTTCTGTCACCCTATCTTTGTTAGTGCCGCCTATAATGATTGATGAATCAAAAACTTTTAATTGGAGCAGATTTTGTCAGTTTATTTTTTTTATGTAATGTAAACTTAGGTAACTGTTTATTAGGGAAAATTGCTTCGGGCAATTGTTTCCTAGATAACATGTTAAAACCAAATTACTTGTAGTTTCGGTTTTGATATTGGTTATCTAAAATGGTATGCAAAACCCTCGTGCTTAGCTCTTATAGGTTTGCAAATTCTCTTTGTGAGATTTGTAAGATCCTTTCGGTTTGTCCTTTATTTTTTCGTTTCTTATGTCATTTTGTGAAAAAAAAAGGGGAGAAATATATGGAGTAAACAAGTGATATTGACTTGTTGTGAGTTGGTATCACTAAGGGAAAGGACATTTGTGCTAAAACGTTTATTCTAACGAAAGAGTGAAAGCATAGACTAAGGGGGAGTCACATATCATATGATACGTAGTTATGAGGAACTACATGAAAATAACAAAGACGTGCGGATAGAAAATCTACCTATCTTACCTTTAGGGGAGGGGGGGTATTAGCTTTGTTATTATAATGTCAGCAGCGGCATTTAAGGATTGAATTTAATGCAGGTTTTGTGCTATTGAACTTGGAATCAAGCGTATGTGTATAATGAATTTTTGTAATTTGTTTATCCATATCATGTATGAGTTTTGTCACTAAAATTGACAAAGGGGGAGATTGTTAGAGCATAGCTCGGTTGAACCCACCAAGCGTTGGTATGTCAAGTTTGGTTGTCATATTTTAGTGAATCAAAACTCATTTAAAGAGTCGCTTGATTATATACTAGAGTCAACTTCGTATAGGTTAGCTTGAAAGTATTAGGATATGATACTTACAAGTATTACATGAAGACTTGAAGAATGTGAAGAAGTATGGAGCTACAACGACAAACATCATCCTTCCTCTTGAGGTTAGTAATATTTGACTTGAATTGTTTCATTCCCTAACGTCAAGTCGTGCATATTGAAAACATAACTGCGAAGCTGTGTATGATACTCTAGTTAGACATAGTATTTATGAATACAATACGAGGTTTATTGCTTAACCATTAAACTTTGTATATAAGACATCGACATGATCATATGAATGCTATTTTGATTATGTATGGGTATGAGTGAAGATTTCATCCTAGTAAACAATGTTTTACATTCGTTTAAAGGAAGTAAGTTCATAAACTCGTTTTGTGAATCGAAAGGGAAATCGCTAGGCTTATTGGTATTGTTATTCATTGCAAATCTATTTTGAATTACCAATATGTGTGTTTAGTATAACCGCTCATAAACTTGTTTATGTATGTTGGTAAAACTATTCACAAGGCCTGACTTATGTATTGGTATGACTTTTATTAGTGAAACCGATCTTAAGTAATCACTCAAGATAGTATGATCGATGCCTTGTAAATAGCAACTTTTATCTAGCCATTGGGGAACCGATCCTAGTAAGAGGTGAAACAAATTTACAAGAGGGGAATCGATCCTTGTAAGAGGTGCAACACATTTCTAGTAGATGGGGGAACCGATCCTATGAACATGTGCAACAAGTTTGTAGTTTTGGGGGAACCGATCCTATGAACATGTGACACAAGTTTGTAGTTTTGGGGGAACCGATCCTAGTACCTAGTCAACCGAATTTTGGTAACTAGTGTGACTATGCACAGTACTCACATGGAGGTAGAACCGAACTTGTTTTGGTGGAACCGTGAAACCCATGATTGGTGATTTGATAGGATAATCAATCATATAGTTCTTGGAATTCAGACGAACCAATTCTAAACTTGTTTGGAAGTGTGGCAAATCATTTCCAAGATTGTAAGTATGAAAAAGGACTTGCAAAGTAAGGATGTCGACATACTTTGAACATGTGCAGTAACTCTTATCATTAATTGTTCAGAGATATTCCTTAATAGCTAAAGGAGAATCCCATAATCGAAATAAATTGAGAATCTTTTAATTAAGGTTTCTTAGTTTTTATATGCTATTTAATTTCCAGCAATTAAATGCATATCTTTAGAAAATAATAATTAATAATGTGCATTTACTGATTATAGATTTTTTTATTGGGATTTCGGTCAATATTTGGACAGTGCATTTCAAGGAGTTATGAAAACCGATTTTGTGTTTATTGCATATCTTTGAGAATATTCGGTTTGGGAAATTCCTTGGTGTCCAAACTTCCTTGTCTATAAATACTTAAGTTTGCATTCCTAGCAAACTAATCCTCAGAGCCAGCAAAACTACCTCAGTTGTGTTATTACTGGTGGAGCTGCCTATTCGGAGAGGAAAGTAACCTAATAAGGCAAAATCTCTTACGACCGCTCAGTTTAAAGACTTCTTTGGGATTGAGAAGCACTATTAGTACCGTTGGTGGGAAACTTTTTAATTGCAGTTTATTTTAGTTTTCGATTGATTTGATTGACTAACGGTGGTTGAACTTTGATTGCACCTAGTTTGTTTATGCTTGAGAATCTTCTCTTCTGATATAAGATTAACTCAAACTAGATCGAAGTTTCGACGGGGATCTTTAGACTGTTTGTAGATCTAAAGACGTCTTGTGATAATCCAATGTTAACAGACTCCGTTCTGTGTGTGATTGAACACAAGATATTCAAGTTGATTGTGTCCAGGTGTTGATTGAAGATTAAAGAAGATTTGAATACATGAAGACTTTTTGGGTTCATAATTATTGGTGTGCACAATACTTGTTTCGGCTGGAAAGGGATCCAATTATAATCGGTTTATCCTTATGATAGATTGGATTGATTAGTTGAGTAGATCGGCATCAATACACTTCTTTGTGATTAATAATATTGATTGCATAATCTAACAATTATTTCGGTAGTTGTTGAGAGATTGATCTAAGGACCCGACAAAGGAGTTTATTGGTTAAACGGAATAACCTTTGTCAAACTCATATCACTTTGTTTGAAAAAAGTTGTTACCAAACATATTTGTTGTTCCTTTACTGTTAGGAATACGAACCAAAGGAATTGATTCCAAGTGCGTGAGTTACAGCAAGTTGGAGGCGTAGGGATACTGAGGAAACTAGGTGAACTATAGGTTTAGTTGCTTGGTCTCAACTATACGAAGTTGGTTTGATTTTGTATAGCTGCTTAATTCTGAGAGTATTCAATTCTGGAGTAGGTCCCAGGGTTTTTCTGCATTTGTGGTTTCCTCGTTAACAAAATATTGTTGTGTCTTTTACTTTTCTATTTCCGCAATTATAATTGTTTTATTATAATTAGAAGTAAAATACACAAACGTTAATTCCTATTTTACTTTATAGACAATCCCTAGAGTTTGGTTAAGTCCGAACCTATTATCAAGTAAACATACTTCGTTGTTGTATTGTCTCGATCTCGTATCCATAGACGATCACACGAAGTGTGAACCGATTAGTTGTATTGTCTCGACTCAGTCCATAGAAAATCACTTTCGGAAAAGGACTTATAGGTGGAATTTTTTTGGATTGAGGTATATTTGGGTACCCTCGTCTTTTCATCATCTAAGGGAGTCAAGTGCGTAGAGTCCTGTTGGGATTCAGAGGCGTACGGAACGCGACTATACCTTGATCAGTGTGAGATTGGTTTGGGATCAACTACATTCCATTCCGAAGTTAACTTGTAGTATGCTAGAGTCTGTAGCGGCTTAATACAATGTGGTGTTCAAATAAGGACTAAGTCCCGGGGTTTTTCTGCATTTGCGGTTTCCTCGTCAACAAAATGTTCTGGTGTCTGTGTTATTTCTTTTCCGCATTATATTTTCTATATAATTGAAATATCACAGGGTTGTGCATGGTTCAATCAATTAGATAATCTAACCTTTGGTTATTGATATAAATTGATTGACACTTGAACATTGGTCTTTGGTACCGTTCAAGTTGTTTCTCATATTAATCAGGCTCGCGGATTTCTATCTGTTTGATTTGCTGATTACATTGAGAAACATAGATACAACTCTTGGATGTATATTGGAGTTTGTCCATACATATTGCCTAAACGAAATATTGGGTGTGGTTGTTAGACCCCCGCTTTTTCAATTCTCTCCAAGTTGTACCTGATAATCAAAAGGTTCCATTGGCTGCTGTATATCTAAAAGGTGATGCGAATTCTTGGTATCGATGGATCAAGGAAACTCTTGGGGAAATGACATGGGAGAAATTTTTATCGTCAACTCCGTGCTCGATTCAGGTCTCGCAAAGACATTGATCCTTGCAATACTTTATAGAAATTGGCACGAAAAGGTAATGTTCGTGAATTTATTATTGAATTCGAAAAATTATTAATTTTTTTGTGTGGAATACCTGAAGAACATCTCATTAGTATATTAATTTACGGCCTTCCCGACGATATTGGTGTTCGTGTTCGTTTACTTCGTCCACAACAGCTTTTGGAATCCTTTGATTAAGATTTGCACCAGGAGGATGCTATTAATGCTACTATAGTTTCTCATTTTGCAAAACCTTTGTTCCATTCTACTCCGCCAAAAACATTAGCAACGGTTTCCACCCCAACTTCACAAAAGAATGATTTTCCTTCAAATATTAAATGTTTATCATGGATAAAACTGAAAAAACGACATGAGAAAGGCCTTTGTTTTAATTGCGACGAGTTATATAAGCCTGGAAATGTTTGTGTGAAGTCTTTTTTGCTGTAGTTGGAAGGTGTATCTGGCGTTACTAGTACCGAGCTCGAACAAGATTATAGTAGTGAAGATGTCACAATAGCCGTGACCGAATAGGAAAAGAGTGCTGGAATAGAACCTGAAATCTCACTACATGCACTTATGGGCTCGCCATGCCCAAAAACAATGCGCATTACAGGTCATATTATAGGACAACCAACTACGGTGCTCATTGATTTAGGTTCTACTCATAACTTTCTGCACCCTACAGTTGCTAAACAATGTGGCTACTCTATCCAATCCAGTGATGAGGCTATGCGAGTTATGATAGGATATGGTGGATTTCTCCAAAATCGTGGGTCATGAGGTAATGTATCAGTTAAGTTACAAAACAATTGTTTTTTGGCTGATTTTTTCCTGCTAGAAATAAGTGGTTGCAATATGGTATTAGGTGTTCAATGGATGCAAACTGAAAAGATGAGGGTACCCAAATACACCACAATCTTTAAAACATCCACCTATAAGTCCGAAAGTGATTGTCCATGGACAAAGTCGAGACAATACGACAAATCGGTATTCACACTTTGTGTGATCGTCTATGGATACGAGATCGACACAATACAACAATCAAAGTGTGATTACTTGATAATAGGTTCGGACTTAACCAAACTTTATAGGATCACTATCAAGTAATACGGAGTTAACGTTTGTGTATTTTACTTTTAATTATAATAAATAATTATAATTGAGGAAATATAAAAGTAAAAGACACAGCAAGATTTTGTTAACGAGGAAACCGCAAATGTAGAAAACCCCCGGGACCAAGTCCATAATTGAATACTCTCAGAATTAAGCCGTTATACAAAATCTAAACCAAACTTCGTATAGTTGAGACCAAACAACTAAACCTAGTTCACTTAGTTTCTTTAGTATCCCTGCGCTTCCGACATTCAATAAGTGCTCGCACTGGAACAGTTCCTTTGAATCGTACTCCAAACAGTAAATGAACAACAAATCTGTTTGGTAACAACTCCATTGATTCTTTCCAGATAAAGATATCTCAATTCATATGCAAAGGCTTTTCCATTTAAACTAATCAACTCCTTTGCCTGGTTAGATCAATCCAATCTCTATTACCTGAGTAATAAGATTCGGATTTGTAACAATCAAAATAGAACCCAAGAGAACTATTAGGTGTTACTGATCTCACGCAACTAATCAATCGAATAAATCCGATTCTAGTGGGATCCCAACCTATCAAGGTTTGTGCTACACAAAGATATGAGAAACCATTCAGAAATCTTCTTCGTCTTCAAATATTCTTTAATCTTCAATTAAACCTGTTAGAGCAATGCTCGGTCGAACTTGCAAGCGTTGCTATCTCAAGATTGTTTGTCAAGTTTAGTTGCCAAAACTATAAGTCTTGATTTCTAGTCTACTTATAGCTAAGTCTCGGATTAGGATAGTAAATGTAGTTGATCTTTATACTCCACGGCGTTCATCGAATGAAGACGAAGAACTACTCAAGGGAACTTGTGGAACTTCATCAACAAAAGGTATGTGGAGACTTGAACTTATCTATCACTCAAAAGTCTATCTATTCTATCTCTTATTTTGAGACAAAAGTCGTATTGCTATATAAACTTCAATTATTCACATTTGCTATTTCGAGATAAGTTTAACTCACTTATCTATTTCTCGAAATATGTGTTGGTAAGCTTTTGCTTTAACCAAGTTCATCTTTACTTTTGACGAAAGTCATATTTATTATTTCAATAACTTGAAAATCGCTTTGATGCTAATAGTTTGTGGATAACAACTATTGTCATCCTCAAAGAAAGTTTCAATGATTGAAATGAGAGTTTAGAACAAGTAACCATGTTTGGATATAAACATACTGTGTATTCACATTTGTGTAAAAATCCAAAACCGGGAACCTAAGTATACGTACACGTACGCGTACTGGTTGGTTGTTGGTAGTACGGAACCTAGGTATGCGTACCCGTATGCGTACTGGCAGAAGTTTGGGTTCCGTGAATTTATGCTGGAGTTTGGAATGTGAATTGGTATGCGTACCCGTACGCGTACTGGCGTAACCAAACTCGGTCCGGCTACTTAGGTATGCGTACCTATTTGCATACTTAAGTAGGTTACTTTCTAAAATCGGTTTGTTCATGAACTAAAACATTTATATAATAAGGAATGCAATCTTTTGCAAACCGTGGCTATGATGTTCATGAATTGATTCGATTGAATCAAAATCGATTTTTCTTCAATTGTGTCTTGTATACTTCTATGAGATCTAAGAAATTGAACAACTCTCTAACTAGTTCATTTGAGTCATTTGAACTAGTTATGGTGAAGATGAATAAGGTTAATATGAAAGTTCTCATATGGCTAACCATTGTTTAACTATTGTTGAACCGACTAAGCGTACACGTTTAGGTACGGTTACTCAAACCTAAATAAACATTTCATTTGTGTATAACAAGCTAAGTTCGATTTGATAGTTGAAAGATATTAGCTTGAATCTAATCAGGTTTTCATCTAACGGTGAATATTGAATGCTTTGTACCAACGTAACTTAGATTGCAAACCATGATTTGAAATCTATATAAAGGAGAACTCTAGCAACTGGGAAACCTAATCTCCACACCTCCTGTGTGATACTAGTTGCATAAGCTCGAGTCGATTCTCCTTTAAACTTAGGTGTTTCACGAAACCATGTAGGTTAACGACTTAAAGACTTCATTTGGATTGTGAAGCCAGACCCAACTATTTTCTCTGTAGTTGTGTGCTCTGATCTTGCTGTTTTCTATCGTGATTGAGTACTATCTTCTTTAAGATTTTCTCGAGATTTTATCTCTGATAGGTAAGATTGAAATGTAGTTACAAACACCTTCGTCTCATCGTTTGTGATTCCATAATATCTTGTTTCGTTAATGGATTAAGATTATTGTGAGGTGATTGATATTTCTAGGCTGTTCTTCAGGAATATAAGTCCGGTATATCAATTAGTTCATGTTCACCTTGATTTATCAAAAGACGGAACAAAACTCGTAGGTATTTCTGTTGGAAACAGATTTATCTATTCAATAGACTTTTTTATGTGATACCGATTTGTTTATCAAGTCTTCGACTTTGGGTCATAGCAACTCTTAGTTGTGGGTGAGATCAGCTAAGGGAATCAAGTTCGCAGAGTCCGGCATGGTTCTTGAGGCGTAAGGAACGCGACTGTACCTTGATCAGTGTGAGATTGATTAAGGCTCAATTACATTCCAGTCTGAAGTTAGCTTGGAGTAGGTTAGTGTCTGTAGCGGCTTAATACAGTGTGGTGTTAAAATATAGACTAGGTCCTGGGGGTTTTCTGCATTTGCGGTTTCCTCGTTAACAAAACTTCTGGTGTCTTTGTTATTTCTTTTCCGCATCACAGGTTGTGCATTGAATCGATCAATTTGTAAATCCAAACTTTGGTTATTGATTGAAGTTGATTGATCCTTGAACATTGGCCTTGGTACCGTTCAAGTTATTTCTCTTGTATTCAATCAGGCTCGCAAATTACTATTTACTTGATTGCGGAATTGAGAAATTGAGATATAACTCTTTAATATACTTTTTCTTAAGATTGAGTCTGACTGTCTAGTTGATTCTCTTGAAAGTATATTGGTGTTAGTCCATATAGATTGCTAAGCGAAATATTGGGTGAGGTTGTTATACCCCCGCTTTTTCAATTGGGATCAGAGCAGGCAAACACGTTTAAGACCTTATAAGTCTGTGTTTGTAGCAATCTGATTATTATGGACGAGTCTATCTTTAATAACGTACCAGGTCAGAAATTACCAGATTATTTTCAAAGCTTGGATTCACCTGGGAGAAATATCACATCTAAGTCAATATCTAAACATTCTCTTGATGTAAAAACTGTTGATTGGGAAACACTCCTAGAAGAACAGTTGGATGAACTTTCTGATGAAGGATATTGATAGAGATGTTGATGAGGAAGTCTCAGAGTATGTTAAGTTTTTTGATTCGTTGAAAATGAAGAAGATTACAACTTCTCATGTCACACCTCTTCTGACTCCTCTTTGTCGAGAAAACAAGAAATTGAAAAGGATTTACGGAGGTCTTTATGGTCGGAATCGCTCTTGCGAATCGGTCCTCAAAGATACCGAGGAAAACCTGAGTAGAAAGTCACTTGAGTGTGATCGTGGTTATCAAAAGTACTTCTTGTTGGAAGAGAAACTTGCAGAAAATGAAGGAAGAATTAACTCTCAGCAAGCATGTTTTGATGGCAGCGAAAGTGCTTATCTCGCTAGGAAAAAAACGCCTTGAGGCTGATTTAGCTGCTGCTCTTGATAAAATCAAGATGTTGGAAGATGACTTTAAAAAGTTCAATACTAGTTCAAGCAAATTAACCACTATGCTAGGAGCAAGTAAAAATCATCGTGGTACACGAGGATTGGGCTATAAGGGAATAGATGCTCAAAGTACTAGCAAAGAGGTAAAATTTGTCAAGGATAGTGATTCTTCTCAACAAAAGGTTTCCACTAATGGCAAAAGTGAAAATCCTTCACCGGCAGTTAAGTTTCGAAAGAGCAAAGTATATCAACCTCCAAAACCAGCACACATGAATTCGGGTAAGAACGTTCCTTATATTTGCCATTATTGCGGAAACAAAGGTCACCTGGAAAGGAGATGTCGTTTTTGTATAAGGAATGAAAAACTTCATGACGTTGTAGTTTGGGTGTCAAAAGAAGTGATTAAACCCAGATCATATGTAAAGCTAATACCCTTGACAATGCAGGTTGTGAATGTCCAACCTTTAGGCAAAGAAATCAGTGTTGTGGTAAACCTATTTTTGCCTATAAACGTCATACAAATCCTTTTACAATCGTAATGGTTATCAAAAGGATAACTTTGTGAAGATGAAGACAAGATCCGATGCTCCAGATTGGAGAAAGACTAACTTGCAAAAGAATAGTCAATCCAATTCTCTTCAGAGAATTCTAGAAGAGAGTATTGGGAAGAAAGTTCAGATTATTCCTAAACGCACTCAGAAGTGGATTCCAAAGAAAGTCAAGGATGTTTTGAGTGTGAAAAGGAATGATCTCCCAGAAAATTCCATGACTATTGAGACGGTAGTATCCATGATGTTGGAACTTAAAAAGTTCTTTGGAAAAATGGATTTGGATGAGAAAGGTTCTAAAAGCGATCTCCTTCTTGATAATCCAAAAGTCACTTATGGTGAGCAAAACTTTGTTCACCTCAACACAACTTGAGTGTGTTGTAAGTGCATCCTCACCAAGGAATGCCCTGCTATGTATACGGTGAGTGAAGCACGATAATTGGGGCACACAAATTATGTTCGGTAAGGCTGTAGAATTCAATTGGATTCTTCTAAAAAGGTATGTCTATAAACTTGAGCAATACTTATGTCTTTATTTGCTTGGAGTACTTATAATGATCCATGTACCTTGCTTATCGTTCATTTCTACCTAACTTGATCTGTGTTTAAGGTTCTTAAATGTTTAGGTTTGAAAATAGTTGTTCGGGATGTTTGGACTTCATGGTACACATACCAAGTATGCACACCATCTTTTAAAATCAAAATTCAGTTGTTTTGGTACGCATACCCGTTTGCATACTGCTCCAGGTCAAAAATTCGTTTGCAAACCCGTATGCATACTGGCCTGTAGACGTCGATATTCAGTAAACCTTTTTTGGCCGTAACTTCTTCGTACGAACTCGGAATGATCTCATTCTTTTTGCATTCTCTTACTTTTTGAATTATCTTCAAATTGGAGATGATAATAATTAAATTTGGACGAGTTAAAATTGGTATTTGTCCCATCTCTTGTTTTTGAGTGTTTTGCTCTATTTCGTCGCACTTGTTCCACTTCTCTTGGACTTGGGCATTTGGATTATTGGGGTAATTCTCTTCTAAGCTCATTTGTATATTTTACAAGAATGCTGTTGGTGAATCACAAAGAAGGAAGTTCAAGGATGGGAAGTAGTAAGCATTGCTATGGGATTCTTGAATGTTCACAATCATCTTATGTGAACTATGGTGCATGGTCGTCAATGAATTTGTATGTTCTTATTTGTTAATAAAATCTTTTTATACGCCTTTGGTAGCTATTCTTGGTGTAAATCCGTGCGAAAAAGATTGATTCGACCTTCAAAGGGCAAATGATTTTTGCAGTATTAATCTTTATGGTTTTATATATTGCAAATTGTTATGGGATATGTTATTTACGTCCGTGAACCTGGACTGTCCCATATTTGTTCAAAAGTTAACTCTATTATATGTCGGTATGAAAGTATTGATAAAAGATAGAATGAACTTTTGAATACGAAAGTTAATCCTTTTATGTCATTATGCAAATATTGATGGAAGAAAGGATGAACTTTTGTTTACAAAGATTAAGTTTATTATATGTCATTGTGCAAATAGTGATGAAAAATAGAATGAATCTTTGACTATTCCGCAGTATTGGTCTTTCCCTGATCCACATTTTTGTGTATGTACTGTGTTGCTCCGTAAGTTCTCTTATGTTGAGCATGACCAATTGAATTGATCATTTTCCTTGTGGTTAATTCAATTGAGATTTTTGGATACAAATTCATGTTTCATGTGATTTGTTAATGTCCAAAGAAATCCTTCTTTTCTTGTAAATGCAAGGTCGCTCTTGTTGTTCCTTTTGGAATGACATTTTATTGGGGAGAGTTCTTAATTGAACTTGTGCTTAATTGCCAAATCTTTGTGGGGAGTGCGGCTGTGGAATATTATAGGGGTTATCTTGTATCTTTATAAACTCCTTGATGAATGCATTTAGTTTCGGCTATATGATTGCATCAAAACAAGTTGATATGTGCTTCTCTTTTGGTCATGAAGTGTCTCTATGGAAATTTCATTAGGATCCCACTAATTTTCGTACCTTTGCCAATTTTATTGACAAAAAGGGGGAGAATTAATGTGTAGTTCACACTACAAATACATATGGTTTACGAATCATTATGTAAGGGGGAGTGGTTTTCATGTGAGATGAAGTATTGACTAAGGGGGAGTGGTACATATCACCATAGTATTGTTGTCGAAGTTGTGATACAATTGAACTTTGATGCTGTGTAATAATACTATGACACTGTATAACAATGATTGAGAGCTACTGTTTTCTCATTGTTATAGCTACGGATCTTGAACAACAATGATGCTGAGTTGAACACATTTGGAATCATTGGAGTACTTGGAAGTGACGAAGATTTCGAAGAATGTTGAAGAACCAAGGACATCAAGCATTTGGATGAGAAGCTACAAAGTTTATTTATTTTGTATTCCATATGTATTGATAGTTTTGTCACTAAAATTGACAAAGGGGGAGATTGTTAGAGCACTGCTCGGCCGAAATCGCAAACGTTGCTATCTCAAGCTTATTTGTCAAGTTTAGTAGCCAAAACTATAAGTCTTGATTTCTAGTCTACATATAGCTAAGTCTCGGATTAGGATAGTAAGTGTAGTTGAGCTTTAGACTCCACGGCGTTCGTCGAATAAAGACGAAGAACTACTCAAGGGAACTTGTGAAACTTCATCAACAAAAGGTATGAGGAGACTTGAACATATCTATCACTCAAAATTCTATCTATTTTATCTCCTATTTTGAGACAAAAGTCGTATTGCTATATAAACTTCAATTATACACATTTGCTATTTCGAGATGAGTTTAACTCACTTATCTATTTCTCGAAATATGTGTTGGTAAGATTTCGCTTTAACCAAGTTCATCTTTACTCTTGACGAAAGTCATATTGATTATTTCAATAACTTGAAAATCGCTTTGATGCTAATAGTTTGTGGATAACACCTATTGTCATCCTCTAAGAAAGTTTCAAAGATTGAAATGAGAGTTTAGAACAAGTAACCATGTTTGGATATAAACATAGTGTGTATTCACATTTTTGTAAAAATCCAAAACCGGGAACCTAAGTATGCGTACCCGTACGCGTACTGGTTGGTTTTTGGAAGTCCAGAACTTAGGTATGCGTACCCGTACGCGTACTGGCAGAAGTTTGGGTTCCGTGAATTTCTGCTGGAGTTTGGAATGTGAATTGGTATGCGTACCCGTATGCGTACTGGCGTAACCAAACTCGGTCCAGCTACTTAGGTATGCGTACCCGTTTGCATACTTAAGTAGGTTATTTTCTAAAATCGGTTTGTTCATGAACTAAAACATTTATATAATAAGGAATGCAATCTTTTGTAAATCGTGGCTATTATGTTCCTGAATTGATTCGAGTGAATCAAAATCAATTTTTCTTCAATTGTGTATTGTATACTTCTATGAGATCTAAGCAATTGAACAACTCTCTAACTAGTTCATTTGAGTCATTTGAACTAGTTATGGTGAATATGAATAAGGTTAATATGAAAGTGATCATATGGATGTTGAACCGACTAAGTGTACATGTTTAGGTACGGTTACTTAAACCTAAATAAAGTTACATTTCATTTATGTATAACAAGCTAAGTTCGACCTAACGGTTGAAAGATATTAGCTTGAATCTAATCAGGTTTTCATCTAACGGTGAATATTGAATGCTTTGTTACCAAGGTAACTTAGATTGCAAACCATGATTTGAAATCTATATAAAGGAGAACTCTAGCAACTAGGAAACCTAATCCCCACACCTCCTATGTGATACTAGTTGCATAAGCTAGAGTCGATTCTCCTTTAACCTTAGGTTTTTCACGAAACCCTGTAGGTTAATGACTTAAAGACTTCATTGGGATTGTGAAGCCAGACCCAACTATTTTCTCTATAGTTGCGTGTTCTGATCTTGCTGTTTTCTATCGTGATTTAGTACTATCTTCTTTAAGATTTGCTCGAGATTTTATCTCTGATAGGCAAGATTGAGAAGTAGTCACAAACACCTTCGTCTCATCGTTTGTGATTCAAGAATATCTTATTTCGTTAATCAATTAAGATTATTGTGAGGTGATTGATATTTTTAGGATGTTCTTCGGGAATATAAGTCTGGTATATCAATTGGTTCCTGTTCACCTTGATTTATCAAAAGGAGGAACAAAACTCGTAGGTATTTCTGTGGGAGAAAGATTTATCTATTCAATAGACTTTTCTGTGTGATACAGATTTGTTGATCAAGTCTTCGACTTTGGGTCGTAGAAACTTTTAGTTGTGGGTGAGATCAGCTAAGGGAATCAAGTGCGCAGAATCCGGCGTGGTTCTTGAGGCGTAAGGAATGCGACTGTACCTTGATCAGTGTGAGATTTTTTAAGGCTCAACTACATTCCAGTCCGAAGTTAGCTTGGAGTACGCTAGTGTCTGTAGCGGCTTAATACAGTGTGGTGTTCAAATCTGGACTAGGTCCCAGGGGTTTTCTGCATTTGCGGTTTCCTCGTTAACAAAACTTCTGGTGTCTGTGTTATTTCTTTTCCATATTATATTTTGTTATATAATTGAAATATCACAGGTTGGGCGTTGAATCAATCAATTGGTAAATCCAACCTTTGGTTGTTTATTGAAATTGATTGATCCTTGAACATTGGTCTTTGGTACTGTTCAAGTTATTTCTCTTGTATTTAATCAGGCTCGCAAATTCCTATTTGCTTGATTGCGGAATTAATTGAGAAATTGAGATATAACTCTTTGATATATGTTTTTTTAAGATTGAGTCTGACTGTCTAGTTGATTCTCTTGAAAGTATATTGGAGTTAGTCCATACAGATTGCAAAGCGAAATATTTGGTGAGGTTGTTATACCCCCGCTTTTTCAAAACCTGCACAACACCACTTGAATCTCTTGTTATCAATCACGCACAGAACGGAGTCTGTTAACAATGGATTATCACAAGATGTCTTTAGATCTACAAACAGTTCTAAATATCTTGTCGACACTTCGATCTAGTTTGAGTGAATCTTATATAGGAAGAGAAGATTCTAAAGAATAAACAAACTAGGGGCAATCAAAGTTCAACAACCGTTAGTCAATCAAATCAATCGAAAACTAATAAACTGCAATTATCTAGTTTCCCACCAACGGTACTCGTAGAGCTTCTTGATCCCACAGAAGTCTTTAAACGAGCGGTCGTAAGAGATTTCTCCTAATTAGGGTACTTTCCTCTCCGGATAGACGGCTCCACCAGAAATAACAAGAAGATGAAGTTTACCTGGCTCTTAGGATAATTTGCTAGAAATGCAAACTTAGGTATTTATAGACCAAGGATGTTTGGACACCAAGGAATTTCCAAAACCGAATATTCTCAAGATATGCAATAAATGCCCAAATCGGTTTTCATAATTCCTGGAAATGCTTTGTCCAATATTTTCCGAAATCTCTCAATAGAAAATCTCCAATCAGTAAATGCACATTACTAATTTTTATTCTCTAGAGATATGCATTTAATTGCTGGTAATTAAAGCATATAAAACTAACAACCTTAATTAAAAGATTTTTTTAAATTTATTTCGGACCGGGATCTTCTTGAGTAATTAAGGATTATCTTTGAACAATAAAAGATAAGAGTTATTGTTCGTGTTCAAAGTTTGTTGACATCATTTCTTTGTAAATCCTCTTTCATATTTACAATTTTGGAATCGATTATACCACACTTCCAATCAAGTTTAGAATTGGTTCATCTGAATTCCAAGAAAACTATGTGATTGATCAATTATCAAATCACAATCATGGGTTCAATCGGTTCTACCAATCACAAGGATCGGTTCTACCTCAATATGGATTACTTGTGGTCGACACACAAGTTACCAGGACCGGTTACATCAATTACCATGATCGGTTACGTCAGTTACCAGGACCGGTTACCATATACTCATGGTATTGCTTGTGATCGGTTACATAAGTCACTAGGATCGGTTACACCAATTACCAGGATCGGTTACACAATTACTAGGACCGGTTATACCAATTACAAGGATCGATTACACAATTCTTTTGTGATCGGTCACACCAATTACTAGGATCGGTCACACCAATTACAAATATCGATCATACAATCTCAGGTGATTACTTAGGATCGGTTACACTAATTAATAAAAACCAGTCATACCAAATCATAAGTCAGACATTGTGATTAGTTATACCAAGATACATAACAAGTTATGATCGGTTCTACTAGCTCTCACATATTGGTAATCCAAAGATACGCAGTGAATAACAATACCTATAAGCCTGGCGATTTCCCTTTCAATTCATAAAACAAGTTCATGAATGTACTTCCTTTAAACAAATGTAAGCATTTTTTCCTATGATGAAATTTTCACCTTTACCCATACACATAATCACAATAGCATTCATACGATTATGTCGATGTCATATATACGAAGTTCAAAAGATAAGCGTTATACTTCGTATTTTAATTCCTTAATACTATGATCATGTGATCATGTCTCACTACTAGAGTATATTCATTCACAGCTTCGCAATTATGTTTTCAATATAGCACGACTTGAAAGATACGTTAGGAATGAAACAGTTCAAGTCAAATATTACTAACCTCAATAGGAAGGATGATGTCGTCGTTGTAGCTCGTTACTTCTTCAGATTCTTCAGGTCTTCTAGTAATACTTTTATGTCTCATAATCCTAGACTTTCTATTCTAACCTATACGAAGTTGTCTCTAGTACATAATCAAGCGACTCTTAGATGAGTTTTGATTCACTAAAATATGACAACCAAACTTGACATACCAACGCTTGGTGGTTCAACCGAGCTATGCTCTAACAATCTCCCCCTTTGTCAATTTTAGTGACAAAACTCTTAATACATATGGATAAACAAATTACAAGAATTCATTAAACATACGATTGATTCCAAGTTTCAACAGTACAATAACCTGCATATATTCAATTAATAAATGCCGTTGTTGACATTTGAATAACAAAGCTATTACTCCCCCTAAAGGTAAGATAGGTAGATTTTCAATCCGAACATCTTTGTTATTCCCCTTTTGTAGTCAAGATAACTACAATTGCAATATGATATATTGCTCCCCCTTAGTCAATGCTTTACTCTTTCGTTAGATATAACGTTTAAGCACAATTGTCCTTTCCTTAGTGATTACAAATCACTTGTTTACTCCATATATTTCTCCCCCTTTTTGTCACGAAATGACAAAGGTTCGAGCAAATAAAAGTCAAACCGAAAGGATCTTACAAATCTAAGATACTTGTACAACCTATAAGAGTTAAGCACGAAGGTTTCACATACCACTTTAGATAACCAAAACAATTGCCCGAAGAATTTTTCCCTATTAACAAATTTACTAAGAAACTTAGTTCTCTTGCTAAACTGATTGTAAGCATACAATCGCTTATTTCGATAAGACCAAAATAAAGATTAGAATTCAATTTATTTTTCTTATCAGGTTTTAATTATTCAGACAATAACTAAGACCTTTCACTTTAGACAAGATAAGTACTAGGTTAGTTAACTAGTATTTATTGTCAAGGCGTTCGATTAGACTTGAATAACCGAATCCTTCAATTTGATAAGTCTAACTAAGATCATAATTTAACTTAGTTTCTCTTATCCGGAATCGAATTGGACTAAACAAATGATCCTGTGTTTCGTTAAGCCATAAACAATACATAGAAACAAAATAAATTGACTTGCACAATTATTTTCTTAACCGGAAGCAATTGAAACAAACATAAACATTATAGCACCGCAATTGTACCGAAATTTTGTTAAGCAAAACCACTTGATACCAAACAATAAAGAAGATATCAAACAATAAGCCAAATAAATTAACACAGTTTTTCTTAATTGGAAACAATTAAATCACACACACACATCCATACACATATAATGGAATATATATCAATTGTACCGATTTTTTTTTAAGCAAAAGCAAAATATATGCAATATACGCAAGCTTTTCTTAAACCGGAAAACGATTAACTAACAAATTCGTTACCTCAGATTCCGCATCCTCTTCTCCCCATAAAGATATATCATTAAGCTCAAGTTCAAGTTATAACTCTCCCCCAGTGTGTTGTCATCCTTTCACAAGAACAAAAGAACAACAACAAAGAGCAACCTTTACCAGAGAAAGGTTGAATCGGTTTTAACTAATGCGTGCCAATAGCAAAAGTTGAAAACCCAAAACACATATGTTTATGCTAAACACAACTTATGTAAACACAAATTGATTCAACACATTGTGACTTTTTACATATGAGTTTCAATCGGAACACCTTATGATCCTTTGATAAAGCCTACCAACTTGGGCTAGAACTTAATCCCGCTAAATCAAAAAGTCACACAAACCATAAGGTTCACATCATATGAGATCGAATATTAAGGTTATGAAAACCGAATCAGACATCCCATACACACATAGAAATAATATAGACATTCAAGCACATGCTATGTAATCGGAAACTATCACAAGAACAAATATAAAATAATAATTTTTTAATAAATAATAGATAGTTTTATTCAAAAATAGACCTTCTAGAATGATCGAAATAATTCAAAAACTAATGTATATTTTCAATGCGAGTCTTTGAAGATCGCTTTTAAATTCTGGATTCAGATTCTTTTGAGCACTTCCTTTTCCAGCAGAAGATTTGTTCATCTCAAGCAGTTGAGAATGAAGATCAGCTAGTACTTCTTTTGAATCCTTTATCATTAGCTCATGATGTCTAATACAACTTATAACAGTAAGAATATGTCTTCTCAGAGAATCTTGAAGATTATCATGTTGTGAGACACCTTGAATTTCAGTCACAACCGATGCACAAAGTGCTAAATCATCAAGAGATGACCCTTCCTTTACCGATTTCTCCATTGATGCAAGATAGTCTTCTTTCAGACAAGAAGAATATATATATATAAGATAGGAGAAAATCAAGGGGTGATATAGTTTGGTTTATGGAAATCGAATATATTTATCTCAAAAGTAAAAGATATCGATTATGAGATTATTGTTACCTAGCTAAAGAACAGATTTGCACATTCTGCCCAGTTTTATGCCTCCTCACAAACAAAATTTGGGCTACAAGTGAGGATGCATTTTTCAACACAATCAGTGTGTGTTGAGGTGAGGATTAATCTCACCACAGGTAACAAAGACATCCTTAGGATAATTAATAAACACAATAGATTGTGTGTGTTCTTTCTTTCTCTTGTTATTGCAAGATTCTGCAACTTCTTTTTGAGATCTAATAAACTCATCAGCCTTCAAAATATTTATGCCCTTGCGAAGTGCCTTGATGAATTTATTTTGTTGGATTGTAGTGTGGTTATTTTCTCCACATAAATAACTTAACATATTATCAGAAGAATTATCTTCTGACCTTTTTGGTTTGTCAACCAATCTTTCTTGCTCAGATTTTACCTCTTGAGTTTTATTTGACAGGGGTTAATCAGGTTTTCAAGTTCTAAACTTAATCTTTGATTTTCCTAATTCACAACTCAAGATTTTCTAAACAGTTCTTTAGGAGTTGATTAGACTCACAAGATACATTACTGTTAGATTTGGAAAGAAGTGCATTACAGGTAGATATCCTTTCATAGGGTTTTTCCTCCGGGATATCATCTAGAGTAGAGACGTAAGCCTTGTTGCACTTCTGAGCTTTTCTGCTAGAACAATGTTTTGCCACATACTGAATCTACGGCACTTGAAACATTGGATTTATTCATTACCTTTTTCATGACAAAAGATAATGTATAAGGATTAGATTTATCTTTCAATAAAACATCCTTAATCCGTTGTGTTAGGAGTACAATTGTTGAGTTAAGCTCTTTTTCAACAAGTATTTCATCCTTTTGCCAACATTTCTCGGTCAGGTTTATACATACTTCTTTCGAAGATCGACTTGTATTAGCTGAGACATCATATCCAAAATTTCGGTTCTTCCGCAGAGTTTCTTTTTCAAAGATCTTTAACTTTCCTACTAGAGAGCTTCGAGAAAGTATAGAAAGATCATTGGCTTCTATTATGGCATGTTTCTTAGACTCGTATCTGGATGGTAACGATCTGAGAATCTTGTATACTATTTCCTTTTCAGGTATAGTCTTTCCAAGAGAGAAAGAAGCATTGACAATCTCAGAAAGTATAGAGTTAAACTCCTCGAAAGTATCGTTATCATCCATTTTAAGGAATTCCCATTCAAAAGAAAGAGATAGAAGTCGAGCTTCTCTTTCGGAATCATTTCCTTCAAATACAGTCTCAAGAGTATCCCATGCTTCCTTAGAAGTTTCACATGACAAAACATGATGTAAAAGATCATGACTTACTGCATGTATTATGGCATTCAAACCAACAGAATTCTTCTTTGTAAGAGCTCTTTCTTCATAAGTATAGAACGCTAAGCGTTTAAACTCTGTTTCCGAATATTCCACTTTCGGTCGTTCATATCCATCTTCGATTAATAGCCAAGTATTAAAATCTCGAGATTGAAGAAAAATTCTCATAGCAGATTTAAATAATGTGTAATTTGTCCCATTAAATCTTGGTGGTACGTTAACTGAATCAGACATAGATTCAAATCTTATAGGTTGGATCGCACCAAACATAGATTGTTAGATCTTTTCGTGTTTTCCTGCTCTGATACCAATTGAAAATACGAGGGTACCAAAATACACAACAATCTTTATAATATCCACCTATAAGTCCTCTTACCGAAAGTGATTGTCTATGGAAAAAGTTGAGACAATACGACAAATCGGTATTCACACAAACTATGGATACGAGATCGAGACAATACAACAATCAAAGTGTGATTACTTGATAATATGTTCGGACTTAACCAAACTTTATAGGATCACTATCAAGTAATACGGAGTTAACGTTTGTGTATTTTACTTTTAATTATAATAAACAATTATAATTGCGGAAATAGAAAAGTAAAAGAAACAGCAAGATTTTGTTAACGAGGAAACCGCAAATGCAGAAAAACCCCAGGACCAAGTCCAGAATTGAATATTCTCATAATTAAGCTGCTATAAAAAATCTAAACCAAACTTCGTATAGTTGAGACCAAGCAACTAAACCTAGTTCACTTAGTTTCTTCAGTATCCCTGCGCTTCCGACATTCAATAAGTGCACGCACTAGAACAATTCCTTTGGATCGTATTCTAAACAGTAAAGGAACAACAAATCTGTTTGGTAACAACTTTGTTGATTCTTTCCAGAGAAAGATATCTCAATTCATATGCAAAGGCTCTTCCGTTTAAACTAATAAACTCCTTTGCCTGGTTAGATCAATCCAATCTCTATTACCTGAGTAATAAGATTCGTATTTGTAACAATCAAAATAGAACTCAAGAGAACTATTAGGTGTTACTGATCTAACGCAACTAATCAATCGAATAAATCTGATTCTAGTTGGATCCCATCCGATCAAGGTTTGTGCTACACAAAGATATGAGAAACCAATCAGAAATCTTTTTCGTCTTCAAATCTTCTTTAATCTTCAATTAAACCTGCACAACACCACTTGAATCTGTTGTGATCAATCACGCACAGAACGGAGTCTATTAACAATGGATTATCACAAGATGTCTTTAGATCTACAAACAGTTCTAAAGATCCCGTCGGCACTTCAATCTAGTTTGATTGAATCTTATATCAGAAGAGAAGATTCTCAAGAATAAACAAACTAGGTGCAATCAAAGTTCAACAACAGTTAGTCAATCAAATCAATCGAAAACTAATAAACTGCAATTATCTATTTTCCCACCAACGGTACTCATAGAGCTTCCTGATCCCACATAAGTCTTTAAACGAGCGGTCGTAAGAGATTTCGCCTAATTAGGGTACTTTCCTCTCCGGATAGACGGCTCCACCAGAAACAACAAGAAGATGAAGTTTTCCTGGCTCTTAGGATAGTTTACTAGAAACTCAAACTTAGGTATTTATAGACCAAGGATGTTTGGACACAAAGGAATTTCCAAAACCGAATATTCGCAAGATATGCAATAAATGCGCATATCGGTTTTCATAATTCCTGTAAATACTTTGTCCAATATTTTCTGAAATCTCTCAATAGAAAATCTCCAATCAGTAAATGCACATTACTAATTTTTATTCTCTCGAGATATGCATTTAATTGCTGGTAATTAAAGCATATAAAACTAACAACCTTAATTGAAAGATTCTTAATTTATTTCGGATCGGGATCTCCTTGAGTAATTAAGGAATATCTTTGAACAATAAAATATAAGAGTTACTGTTCGTGTTCAAAGTATGTTGACATCTTTAATTTCTTTGTAAATCCTCTTTCATATTTACAATCTTGGAATCGATTATACCACACTTCCAAACAAGTTTAGAATTTGTTCATCTGTATTCCAAGACAACTATGTGATTGATCAATTATTAAATCACAATCATGGGTTCAATCGGTTCTACCATTCACAAGGATAAGTTCTACCTCAATATTGATTACTTGTGATCGAACACAAAAGTTACCAGGACCGGTTACATCAGTTACCAGGATCGGTTACGTCAATTACCAGGACCGGTTACCATATACTCATGGTATTGTTTGTGATTGGTTACACAAGTCACTAGGATAGGTTACACCAATTACCAGGATCGGTTACACCAATTACTAGGACCGATTACACCAATTACAAGGATCGATTACACAATTCTTTTGTGATCGGTCACACAATTACTAGGATCCGCCACACCAATTACAAATATCGATCATATCATCTCAGGTGATTACTTAGGATCGGTTACCCTAATTAATAAAAATCAGTCATACCAAATCATAAGTCAGGCACTGTGATTAGTTATACCAAGATACATAACAAGTTATGATCGGTTCTACTAGCTCACACATATTGGTAATCCAAAGATATGCAATGAATAACAATACCAATAAGCCTGGCGATTTTTCCTTTCGATTCAAACAAGTTCATGAATGTACTTTTTTTAAACAAATGTAAACATTGTTTCCTAGGATGAAATCTTCACCTTTATCCATACACATAATCACAATAGCATTCATACGATTATGTCGATGTCATATATACGAAGTTCAAAAGATAAGCGTTATACTTCGTATTCTAATTCATTAACACTATGATAATGTTATCATGTCTCACTACTAGAGTATAATCATTCACAGCTTCGCAGTTATGTTTCCAATATAGCACGACTTGAAAGATACGTTAGGAATGAAACCGTTCAAGTCAAATATTACTAACCTCAATAGGAAGGATGATGTCGTTGTTGTAGCTCGCTACTTCTTCACATTCTTCAAGTCTTCGAGTAATACTTGTATGTCTCATAATCTTAGACTTTCTAGTCTAACCTATACGAAGTTGTCTCTAGTACATAATCAAGCGACTCTTAGATGAGTTTTGATTTACTAAGATATGACAACCAAACTTGACATACCAACGCTTGGTGGGTTCAACCAAGCTATGCTCTAACAGAAACCTTGGGTGACATCCGTTGGGATTTCAACAAGTTGCATATGAAATTTTGTATCTCAAGTCATGAGTTTTTATTGGTATGAGAAAATTCACCAACAATTATGATGTTAGACAATACTTCCATGCAACGGTTATTATGTCGCGAGCAACAAGGTATTATGTTGCAGTTGTCCTAATTTTTATTCTTCGATTATCTCAAAGGTACCTTCTGAAGTTCCGTATCTTATATTATAATTTTTTGATATCTTTGGTTCTCCTACATTGTTACCGCCTACATGGTCCCATGACCATCGCATTCCTTATGTTCTGAATTCTGCTCCGGTAAGTGTAAGACTCTATAGGTACCCACATTTTCAAAATGAGGATATTGAAAAAATTATGTCGGAATTGAAAGTTGCAGGTCTGATTCTTCCAAGCTCTAGTCCTTATTCTTCACCAGTATTATTAGTACGTAAGAAAGATAGGTCTTGGCGTATGTGTGTCGATTATAGGGAAATAATCAAGCTTATAATCAATAACATATTTCCTATTCCGGTGGTGGATGAATTACTCGATGAGTTTCACAGTGCGACAATTTTTTTCCAAGATGGATATGCTTTCGGGTTATCACCAGATTCTTCTTCATGGTCCTGATATACACAAATCAGCACTTCGGACTCATGATGACCACTACGAATTTTTGGTAATGTCTTGTGGTCTCTTTAATGCTCCGACAACTTTTCAAAGTCTAATGAATGATATATTTTGGCCTTAACTTCATAAATTTTTCCTTGTTTTTTTTTTTTTTTTTGAAGACATACTAGTTTACAGTAATTCAATCTCAGCACATCTTAAGCATTTAAGGATTGTTTTCGACATATTATGTTTTAACCATTTGTTCTTAAAAGGATCGAAGTGTGATTTCACTAAGTATTCTATAAGCTATCTCAGACATATAGTTTCAGCTGGTGGGGTTTCCGTTGACGGTGAAAAGATATCTAGTATTGTCAATTGGCTTATTCCAGCCTCGATTAAAGCTTTTTGCGGATTCTTGGGATTAACAAGATATTATAATAAGTTTGTGAAGGATTATGGGAAGATGAGTGTTCCTCTAACTCAACTGTTGAAACACAATTATTTTACTTGGTCGGATACAACTACACCAGCTTTCAAACAACTACAAACAGCCTTAACAACTATTTCTGTATTTGCACTTCCAGACTTTTCGAAGGAATTTGTCTTAGAGTGTGATGCTTCTGGTAATGGACTAGGTGATGTTTTGATGAAATTTGGAAGACCCATTGCATTTGTTAGCAAGCCATTATCTGGTAAAAAATTAAATTTTTCGGTCCCCGAAAAGGAAATGCTTGATGTTGTGTCTGCGGTACATAAGTGGTGACCCTACTTGCTAGGCAGACATTTTAATATTTATACGGATCATCGTAATCTTAAATATTTTTTAGAACAAAGGTTGTCGTCAATTAAACAACAAAAATGGTTATCCAAAACTCTTTGGTCACAACTATGAGATCACTTATCGTTATGAACATCAAACAAGGTTGCAGATGCATTATCCCGTGTTTAGATATTCAACTTTTGGTTGTCACTTCTCATGTTTTTACCGGCATAGATGATATTATTCAATAGTGCAGTACAGATAGTGAGTTAGGTGGTCTTGTCGAAGAATTATGTTGCAATCCAAGTTATAAACCAAATTATTCTGATACAAATGGTGTTCTTCGTTACAAAGGGCGTATAGTAGTACTTTATACTTCTCCATGGTGTTCTAAGCTTCTTCATGAGTTTCATGCAACCCCCTTTGGTGGTCATTCTGGCTTCTTACGTTCTTACAAGCGACTTCAACAAAATTTTCATTGAAAGGGTATGAAAAGTTTGGTTAAGGTGTACATTGCAGAATGTGATGTTTGTCAACATAATACATCCGAAGCAATTGCTTCATCTGGACTTCTAAAACCGTTACTTATTCCTGATGATGTGTGAAAAGACGAGGGTACCCAAATACACCACAATCTTTTTGTTTCAACCTATAAGTCCTCTTACCAAGTGTGACCGTCTTTGGACAAAGTTGAGGCAATACAACAACTTCGGTATTCACACTTTGTGTGATTGTCTATGGATACGACATCGAAACAATACGAAAACCAAAGTGTGATACTTGATAATAGGTTCGGACTTAGCCAAACTCTATAGGATCACTATCAAGTATATCTAAGTTAACGTAAAGTGCAATTTACTATAATTATAATACGGAAATATAAAGTAAATAGCATAACAAGATTTTGGTAACGAGGAAACTGAAAATGCAGAAAAATCCCGGGACCTAGTCCAGAATTGAACACTCTCAGAATTAGACCGATATACAAAATCTACATCAACTTCGTATAGTTGATACCAAGCAACTACCCCTAGTTCACTTAGTTTCCTAAGTATCCCTGCGCTTCCGACTTCGATGAGTCACGCAATGGTATAATTCCTTTTGATCGTATTCCAAATAGCAAAGATATCTTAAGTCATACATAAAGGCTCTTACGTTTAATCTAATAAAATCCTTTGCCTGGTTAGATCAATCTATCTAATAACTACTAAAGTAGTTAAGTTTAGATTCGCAATCAATCAGTATAGATCTCAATGAGAAACTATAAAGCGATGCCGATCTCACGCAACTAATCAATCGAATAAATCCGATTCTAGTAGGATCCCAGCCGATCAAGGTTTGTGCACACACAAAGATACGAAAACAAATAAGAAATCTTCATTGTCTTCAAATCTTCTTTAATCTTCAATTAAACCTGCACAACACCACTTGAATCTCTTGTGATCAATCACACACAGAACGGAGTCTGTTAACAATGGATTATCACAAGATGTCTTTATATCTAACAACAGTTCTAAAGATCTTGTCGATACTTCGATCTAGTTTGAGTGAATCTTATATCAGAAGAGAAGATTCTCAAGAATAAAAAACTAGGTGCAATCAAAGTTTCAACAACCGTTAGTCAATCAAATCAATTGAAAACTAATAAACTGCAATTATCTAGTTTTCCACCAACGGTACTCGTAGAGCTTCTTGATCCCACAGAAGTCTTTAAACGAGCGGTCGTAAAAGATTTCACCTAATTAGGGTACTTTCCTCTCCGAATATACGGCTCCACCAGAAACAACAAGAAATGAAGTTTACCTGGCTCTTAGGATAGTTTGCTAGAAATTCAAACTTAGGTATTTATAGACCAAGGATGTTTGGACATCAAGGAATTCCCAAAACCGAAAATATTCTCAAGATATGCAATGAATGGCAAAATTCGGTTTTCCTAATTCCTGGAAATGCTTGTCCAATATTTTCGAAATCTCTCAATATAAAATCTCCAATTAGTATATGCACATTACTAATTTTTATTCTCTAGAGATATGCATTTATTTGCTGGTAATTAAAGTATATAAAACCAAAAACCTTAATTAAAAGATTCTTAATTTATCTCGGCACAGGATCTCCTTGAGTACTAAGGAATATATTTGAACAAAAAATGATAAGAGTTCTTGTACGTGTTCAAAGTATGTTGACATCTTTTCATTGTAAATCCTTATTCATATTCACATTGATTTACATTCTTGGAATCGGTTATACCACACTTGCAAACAAGTTTAGAATTGGTTGACCAGTATTCCAAGATAACTATGTGATTGATCAAATACCAAATCACATATATGGTTTCAACCCGTTCTACCAATCACTAGGATAGGTTATACCTACTTATGGAAATACTTGTGATTGGTCACACCAGTCACTAGGACCGGTTACACCAGTTACAAGGATCAATTCCATATATGGTATTGCTTGTGATCGATCACACCAGTTACCAGAACCGGTTACACCAGTTACCAGTTACAAATTACAAGGATCAATTACACAACACTTATGATCGGTCACACCAATTACTAGGATCGGTCACACTAATTACAAGGATCGATCATACCATCACATGGTGCTTACTTAGGATCGGTTACACCAATTAATAAAAACCAGTTATACCAAATCATAAGTCAAGGATTTTGAGTAGTTATACCAAGATACATAACCAAGGTTAAGATCGGTTCTACCATATCACACATATCGGTCATCTAAAGATTTGTAATGAATAGTCGAACCAATAAGCCTAATGATTTCCCTTTCGATTCACGAAAGAAGTTCATGAATGTACTTCCTTTAAACAAATGTAAAACATTGTTTCCTAGGATGAAATCTTCACCATAACCCATTCACATAATCATAACAGTATATACAATATTATGTTGATTTCATATCTACGAAGTTCAAAAGATAAGCGTTATACTTCGTAGTCTAATTCCCTAATACTATGATCATACAATTATGACTATGTCACATCATTAGAGTATTATACAATATGTACAGTATATACAGCTTCGCAGTTATATTTTCAATATGGCACGACTTGAAAAATACGTTAGGAATGAAACAGTTCAAGTTAATATTACTAACCTCAAGTGGAAAGATGATGACGTCGTTGTAGTTCGTTACTTCTTCATATTCTTCAGGTCTTCAGAGTAATACTTGTATGTCTCAACATTCCTAGACTTTCTAGTCTAACCTAAACGAAGTTGATTCTAGTATATAATCAAGCGACTTTAGATGAGTTTTGACACACTAAAATATGACAACCAAACTTGACATACCAACGCTTGGTGAGTTCAACCAAGCTATGCTCTAACAGTCTCCCCCTTTTTCAATTTTAGTGACAAATCTCTTATTACATATGGAGAAATAAATTACAAAAGAATTCATTTTACATACGCGATTCCAAGTTTCAACAACACAATAACCTGCATATATTCAATCAATAAATGCCGTTGTTGACATTTAAATAACAAAAGCTTTTACTCACCCTAAAGGTCAGCTAGGTAAATATTCAATCTGAACATCTTTGTTATTCCCCTTTTGTAGTCATAAATACTACAACAGCAATATGATATATTTTTTCCCCCTAGTCAATGCTTTACTCTTTCGTTAGATATAACGTTTAAGCACAATTGTCCCTTCCTTAGTGATTGTAAATCACTTGTTTACTCCATATATTTCTCCCCCTTTTTGTCACAAAATGACAAAGGTTCGAGAAAATAAAGGACAAACCGAAAGGATCTTACAAATCTAAAAGACTTGTAAACAACCTATAAGAGTTAAGCACGAAGGTTTCACATACCACTTTAGATAACCAATATTAAAACCGAAACGACATGTAATTTAGTTTTAATATGTTTTCAAGGAAACAATTGCCCGAAGCAATTTTACCTAATAGTTTAACAAATCGACTAAGAAACTTAATTCCCTTGTTAAACTGATTGCATATGTGCAATGTCTTATTTAGATAATACCAAAATAAAGATCAGAACTAACTTTATTTCTCTCATCAGGCTCTAATTATTCAGACAATAACTTAGACCTTTCTCTTTAGACAGGACAAACACTAGGTTAGTTAACTAGTTTTTCTTGTCAAGGCATTCGATTAGACTTGAATAACCGAATCCTCCAATTTGATAAGTCTAACTAAGATCAGAATTAACTTAGTTTATCTTATCTGGAATCAAATTAGACTAAACAAATGATCTTGTGTTTTATTAAGCCATAAACAATACATACAAACCAAAATAAATTGACTTGCACAATTATTTTCTTACCCGAAAGCAATTGAAACAAACATAGACATTATAGCACCGAATTTTGTTAAGCAAAAACACTTGATACCCAACAATAAAGAAGATACCAAACAATAAGCCAAATAAATTGACAAAATTTTTCTTTACCAGAAAAAATTGAATCACACACACCTATACACAATAATGGAACATATCAATTGTACCGAAAAATTGTTAAGCAAAAGCAAAATATATGCAATATAAACAGGATTTTCTTAAACAGGAAAACGATTAACTAACAAATTCGTTACCTCAAATTCCGCAGCCTCTTCTCCCCAGAAAGATATATCATTAAGCGCAAATTCAAATAAAAACTCTCCCCTAGTGTTTGTCATCCTCTCGCAAGAACAAAAGAACAACAACAACAGAAACCTTTACCAGAGAAAGGTTGAATCGGATTTAACTAATGCGTGCCAATAGCAAAAGTTGAAAACCCGAAACACATATGTTGTGCTAAACACAACTTATGTAAACATAAATTGATTCAACATATTGTGACTTTTCACATATGAGTTTCAATCGGAACACCTTATGATCCTTCGATAAAGCCTACCAACATGGGCTAGAACTTAATCCCGCTAAATCAAAAAGCCACACAAACCATAAGGGTTACATCATATGAGATCGAATATTAAGGTTGATGAAAAACTAAATAAGACATCCCATAAACCGAATACACATAGCAAAAATATATACATTCATTCACAGGCTATGTAATCGGTAATTATCACAATAAAAATTATAAACTAATAATTTTATTCATAAATAATGATAGTTTTATTCAAAATAGACCTTATACAATAATTGAAGTAAACAAAATATTGATGTCTATTTTTTGGATGTAGAGACTGAATAAAAAATCAATTCTCTTCATGATGTTGAGATCTCTTTCGCTTGATAGGAATAATTCTCCGAATTCCTTGAAGAGATCATTGATCGAAGAATAATTCCTCAACCTTGAGTAAGTTAGGTTCTCCTTCGTTTACTCTTTTCAGAAGAAATTCTTGTTGCTTGACAAGGTGAGCTTGAAAAAGTATAGATTTCTCAAGGGAACGCTTCAACATCAAAACCTCTAATTTTGTTTCTGCACAAGTTTGTGCCATTTTGTGAAACTCGCTCTCATAATCGATCATGGGATTTGAAGGATCTATATGATTGAAAGAGGTGGTTCCAATTCCATTGCAGTTAAGGAACCTGGAAGAATCACCGGCCAATTTTTCAACATACCTTTCCGAAACCCTTGAAGAGAGCCTTGCATGGTAATCTGTATTGTACATAATTCTTGTTCCAAAAAAGTAGACAAGATTTTCATCCTTTAAGAAACAAAGATTACCGAAACTTATATACCAATAGTTTTCAAAGACTGGGCCACCGATTATGGAAATCAAAAATATTATCCTTTAATATAAAAGAACCGAAATTTTCAATATTAAAGTTTTTTTAAGAAAGTGCCTTCTTGTAAATATTTCCACAGATCTCGCAAGTTTTAGAATATTGTTCTATATACACTGAACTCATCAAACATAGTTTGATCACTTCATGAGTCAGTGTATTCAAACAAGAAACTAAGTATCTAGTTGAGACAGATTATTCTCTTCAAAAGTTGTAAAGAGACTCCTTTTATCTGTTCTCTTTGGGATCTTACTCCTTTTGTACAACAGACAAAACTTATCATAGAAATGGCTATCATCAAGATATTTAGGTATTACCTTATGTATTGATGAACCGGAGAATTTGCCATTTTCCTTTTTGTTTGGTACCATCGTCTTCTTAGTTACCCATTTCCATGAGTTGCTAGTCTTTTTATTCTCTTTCCTTTTGTGATGAACAAATCTTTGAGATCCCTTTTGGGAATTCTTTGATCTAAGAAAATCAGACATATGCGTGATTTTTTTCGAAAAAGGTCTCATGTTACAACCTTGACTAGAAGTTGTTTTTCCAGAGCTTGGACAAGGTGAATGTTAACAATTCCTTAAAACATGACCTTTGATTCCACAATAAAAACATCATCTATAATGATGCTTATGATGATGTGGAAGACTTTGATGTGAGTAGTTTATCTTGTGATTCCCAGAGAATACAAACGCTTCTTTAGAAGATGAAAATTGCTTTCGAGAGCCTTCAATGTCATCCTTCTTTTTTTTCCGAGGGAAAGATCAAATAAGATTTTTTGGATTTATCTGGGGAGGATGTAACCAACTGATTTTCTGACATTAATGAACGCATTTCATCTTTAGCCTGTTGACAAGTTTGGAAATTGTCTTTATCTCGGAATCATATGAGATCTTTAAGGCATTGTATTCGTCTGCTGCTGTTTTTATTAAAATCTTAGTCCTATTTTCTTGATCAATCATTTTTCTTAACTTCGCTTCCAAGGATTGGATCTTTGAGGAAGATACGATCTTGAGAGAGTCCAAATCAGCTTTCAGGGTAGTTAGATCAAGATTGAGTTGATCATTTTAAGCTTTCATATGACACAAGTCTTCAAGAAGATTTCCTTCGCTTCTGAGTGCAAGAGTGAGTTCGGTTGCACATGAGAGAAATTATTTACTTAGTTCATTTAGCTGAGATGTTTTTATATTCATATAATCAATATCTTCTTTATCATTATGAAGAGATTTTTCAGAATCTGAATCCTTGATTGTGAATACAGGGTTTAACTTAACATCTTCTTGAGAACATACAGACATATTTTCAGAAGAGCAATTAGAACTTGTGGAAGAAGCCCCTTTTAAACATTTGCTAAAATTAAACCCATAGAAATATTTGCCCAAATCTTGTGATACGTTATCTGAGTCTATTTTTGGCTTTACCTTACCTTTCTGCAGACTCATTTCTTATAGGTTGGATCGCACCAAACACAGATTGTTAGATCTTTTTGTGTTTGCCTGCTCTGTTACCAATTGAAAAGACGAGGGTACCCAAATACACCACAATCTTTTTGTTTCAACCTATAAATCCTCTTACCAAGTGTGATCGTCTATGGAAAAAGTCGAGACAATACAACAACTTCAGTGTTCAAACTTTGTGTGATTGTCTATGGATACGAAATTGAGACAATACGACAACCAAAGTGTGATACTTGATAATAGGTTCGGACTTAACCAAACTCTATAGGATCACTATCAAGTATATCAGAGTTAATGTAAAGTTCAATTTACTTTAATTATAATAAAACAATTATAATGCGGAAATAAAAAGTAAATGGAAACTTCGGGACCTAGTCAGGATTGAATACTCTCAGAATTAAGCCGATATACAAAATCTACACCAACTTCGTATAGTTGAGACCAAGAAACCACCCCTAGGTCACTTAGTTTCCTTTTGATCGTATTCCAAACACCAAAGGAACACGAAGCTATTTGGTAACAACTCTATTGATTCTTTAAGATAAAGATATCATAAGTCATACGCAAAGGCTCTTCTGTTTAATCTAATAAACTCTTTTGCCTGGTTAGATCAATTTATCCAATAACTACCAAAGTAGTTAAGTTTAGATTCGCAATCAATCAATATAGATCTCAAAGAGAAACTATAAAGCGATGCCGATCTCACGCAACTAATCACTCAAATAAATATGTGAACAATGGATTATCACAAGATATCTTTAGATCTAACAAAAGTTCTGACGATCCCGTCGATGCTTCGATCTGTTTGAGTGAATCTTATATCAGAAGAGAAGATTCTCAAGAATAAACAAACTAGGTGCAATCAAAGTTTCAACAACCTTAGTCAATCAAATCAATCGAAAACTAATAACAATGCAATTATCTAGTTTCCCACCAACGGTACTCGTAGAGCTTCTTGATCCCACAGAAGTCTTTAAACGATCGGTCGTAAGAGATTTCACCTAATTAGGATACTTTCCTCTCTGAATAGACGGCTCCACCAGAAATAACAAGAAATGAAGTTTTCCTGGCTCTTAGGATAGTTTGTTAGAAACACAAACTTAGGTATTTATAGACCAAGGATGTTTGGACATCAAGGAATTTCAAAAACCGAAAATATTCTCAAGATATGCAATGAATGGAAAAATTCGGTTTTCCTAATTCCAATAAATGCTTGTCCGATATTTCCAAAATCTCTCAATAGTAAAAATCTCTAATTAGTAAATGCACATTACTAATTTTATTCTTTAGAGATATGCATTTAATTATTGGTAATTAAAGCATATAAAAACAAAAACCTTAATTAAAAGATTTATCTCGGCACATGATCTTCTTGAGTATTAAGGAATATCTTTGAACAATAAATGATAAAAGTTACTGCACGTGTTCAAAGTATGTTGACATCTTTTTACTGTAAATCCTTATTCATATTCGCATGCATTTACATTCTTGGAATCGGTTATACCACACTTCCAGACAAGTTTAGAATTGGTTGGCCTATATTCCAAGATAACCATGTGATTGATCAAATACCAAATCATATACATGGGTTCAATCGGTTATACCTACTTATGGAAATACTTGTGGTCGGTCACACCAGTCACTAGGATCGGTTATATTAGTTACAAGGATCGGTTCCATATTCCCATGGTATTGCTTGTGATCAGTCACACCAGTTACCAGGACCGGTTACACCAGTTACCGGGACCGGTTACACCAGTTACCAGGACCGGTTACCAATTACAAGGATCGATTACACAACACTTTTCATCGGTCACACCAATTACTAGGATCGGTCACACCAATTAAAAGGATCGTACATGCCATCACATGGTGATTACTTAGGATCGGTTACACCAATTAATAAAAACCAGTCATACCAAATCATAAGTCAAGCATTGTGATTAGTTATACCAAGATACATAACCAAGGTTAAGATCGTTTCTACCATCTCACACATATTGGTCATCCAAAAATTTGCAATGAATAGCCGAACAAATAAGCCTAATGATTTCCCTTTCGATTCACGAAACAAGTTCATGAATGTACTTCCTTTAAACAAATGTAAAACATTGTTTCCTAGGATGAAATATTCACCATAACCCATTCACATAATCATAACAGTATATACAAGATTATGTTGATGTCATATCTACGAAGTTCAAAAGATAAGCGTTATACTTCTAGTCTAATTCCCTAATACTATGATCATACAATTATGACCATGTCACATCACTAGAGTATTATAAAATATGTACAGTATATACAGCTTCGCAGTTATGTTTTCAATATAGCACGACTTGAAAGATACGTTAGGAATAAAATAGTTCAAGTCAATATTACTAACCTCAAGTGGAAGGATGATGTCGTCGTTGTAGTTCGTTACTTCTTCACATTCTTCAGGTCTTCAGAGTAATACTTGTATGTATCAACATTCCTAGACTTTCTAGTCTAACCTAAACGAAGTTGACTCTAGTATATAATTAACCGACTTTAGATGAGTTTTGACACACTAAAATATGACAACCAAACTTCACATACCAACGCTTGGTGAGTTCAACCGAGCTATGATCAAACAATGTGTGGCTTGATATTTCGATGGATTTCATTAATGGTTTACTTTATTCTAATCGAAAAACCTCTATTTTGGTGGTTGTGGATCGTCTCTCCAAGTATGCACATTTTCTCGCTCTTTCTCATCCTTATACAGCTGTTATTGTTGCTTATGTATTTGTCTGAGATATCGTGCCTCTTCATGACATGTCACGGACTATAGTAAGTAACCGAGACCCTATATTCTTGAGTAATTTTTAGGAATCTTATTTTTCTTTACAAGAGACTCAATTGTGTAGAAGTTTTGCATATCATCCTCAAACATATAAGCAAAATGAGGTTATAAATCGAACTTTAGAGTGCTATCTTTTCTGTTTTACTGGAGTAAAACCTCGTAATAGTCTGAGTGGTTATCATGGGCTGAATAGTGGTATAATACGAATTATCATTCAGTGATCAGAATGATTCTTTTCGAAGCTCTATATAGTCGCCTGATCGCTGTCGTATGCGTCAAAAATAAATTACCTTCTCACTACTCAAAATATAAAAATATAGCAAGGGCAAGAAAGGATCGTTCCCACAGAGAGGTCTTGGGTTGCCAATGTGTTTCGGTTTCCTATATAAAACAATGGGGGATTTTCTGATTTGTAAAAAGTACACTAATATAACAGCAAAACAAGAAAGGTAAACAAATCAAACCAAGGATAAGAAAGTATTGGTCACGGATTTCATCTTCATTCACACACATCTTCTTGTCTAAATAACTAGAATTGATATTTAATCTCTCTTTATCAAAAGCCCTGGGATACCTTGTTCGCAAGAATATCCCGTTTATTTCCTGATTTCATCAACAAACACATTAAAAGATGCGAATATGAATTCTACCACGAAAACAACCTAACGTGTAAAAGCACTAATCAAGTTTAATTCCCGAAGAGCATTAAGATTCATGAAATAAGGCTAATCAATGCAATTGAACGTGGAAAGTGCACTAATTCAATTTAACAAAGGTTATGGTTCACATATGATTACAAGGATGCATCACTACAAGCTATAACCATATTTATGCTACTTTTAATTAGATTTTTATCACTTTTGCGTATACCAAATCCTAATCTAGCAATAGAGATGAAAACAAACTCAACCGATTGTGACTAGATCAAACAAGCATTCAAATCATGTAACAATATAAATAGTAAATCATAATCGATAATATGGAGACAAAACTAATTTATCATATCAAAAAGCATATTATGTGAAATCCAATTATTCCATAACCAATAATAATAATCTTGAAAAAGCGAGGGTCTAACAACCTCACCCAATATTTCGCTTAGCAATCTGTATGGACTAACAATATACTTTCAAGAGAATAAACTAGACAGTCAGACTCAATCTTAATAAAAAAGTATATCAAAGAGTTATATCTCAATTTCTCGATTTAATCCGCACTCAAACAAATAGGAATTTACGAGCCTGATTGAATACAAGAGAAATAACTTGAACGGTACCAAAGACTAATGTTCAAGGATTAATCAATTTCAATCAACAACCAAAGGTTGGATTTACCAATTGATCGAGTCAACGCACAACCGGTGATATTTCAATTATATAACAAAATATAATGCGGAAAAGAAATAACACAGACAATATAAGTTTTGTTAACAAGAAAACCGCAAATGCAGAAAAACCCCGGGACCTAGTCCAGATTTGAACACCACACTATATTAAGCCGCTACAGACACTAGCCTACTACAAAGCTAACTTAGGTCTGGAATGTAGTTGAACCCTAATCAATCTCACACTGATTCAAGGTACAGTCGCGTTCCTTACGTCTCTGATCCCAGCAGGATACTACGCACTTGATTCTCTTAGATGATCTCACCCACAACTAAGAGTTGCTACGACCCAAAGTCGAAGACTTGATAAACAAATCTGTATCACACAGAAAAGTCTATTGAATATATAAATCTGTCTCCCATAGATGTACCTACGAGTTTTTGTTCCGTATTTTGATAAATCAAGGTGAACATGAACCAATCGATAACCCGGACTTATATTCCCGAAGAACAGCCTAGAATTATCAATCACCTCACAATAATCTTAATCGATTAACGAAACAAGATATTGTGGAATCACAAACGATGAGACGAAGGTGTTTGTGACTACTTTTCTATCTTGCCTATCGGAGATATAAATCTCAAGACAATCTTACGATTGTACTCAATCACATCAGCAAGATCAGATCACGCAACTATAGAGAAAATAGTTGGGTCTGGCTTCACAATCCCAATGAAGTCTTTAAGTCATTAACCTACAGGGTTTCGTGAAAAACCTAAGGTTAAAGGAGAATCGACTCTATCTTATACAACTAGTAACACACAGGAGGTGTGGGGATTAGGTTTTCAAGTTTCTAGAGTTCTCTTTTATATAGTCTCCAAATCAGGGTTTGCAATCTAAGTTACCTTGGTAACAAAGCATTCAATATTCACCGTTAGATGAAAACCTGATTAGATTCAAGCTAATATCTTTCAACTGTTAGATCGAACTTAGCTTGTTATACACAAATGAAATGCACCTTCATTTAGGTTTGGGTAACCGTAACTAAACGTGTACACTTAGTTGGTTCACCAATAGTTAACCAATGGTTAGCCATATGAGCACTTTCATATCAACATTATTCATCTTCACCATAACTAGTTCAAATGACTCAAATAAACTAGTTAGAGAGTTGTTCAATTGCTTAGATCTTATAGAAGTATACAAGACACAATCGAAGCAAAATCGATTTTGATTCACTCGGATCAATTCATGAACATTATAGCCACGGTTTGCAAAGATTGCATTCCTCATTATATAAATGTTTTAGTTCATGAACAAACCGATTTTAGAAAGTAACCTACTTAAGAATGCAAACGGGTACGCATACCTAAGTGGTCGGACCGAGTTTGGTTACGCCAGTACGCGTATGGGTACGCATACCAATTCACACTTTCAAACTCCAACAGAAATTCACGGACGTGAAACTTCCGCCAGTATGCGTTCGGGTACGCATACTTGCCCGAGTTTCCAACAACAGCCGGTACGCGTACGGGTACGCATACTTTAGGTTCCCGGTTTTGGACTTTTACACAAATGTGAGAACACACTATGTTTATATCCAAACATGGTTACTTGTTCTAAACTCTCATTTCAATCATTGAAACTTTCTTAGAAGATGTTAAAATAGTCGTTATCCACAAACTATTTTCATCAAAGCGATTTTCAAGTTATTGAAATAATCAACATGACTTTCTTCACGAGTAAAGATGAACTTGGCCAAAGCGAAAGCTTACCAACACATATTTCGAGAAACAGATAAGCGAGATAAACTCGGCTCGAAATAGCAAATTTGTATAATTGAAGTCTATATAGCAATACGACTTTTGTTTCAAACTAGGAGATAGAATAGATAGACTTTTGAGTGGTAGATAAGTTCAAGTCTCCACATTCCTCTTTGTTGAAGAAGTTCCACAAGTTCCCTTGAGTAGTTCTTCGTCTTCAATCGATGAACACCGTGGAGTCTAAGGCTCAACTACACTTAATATCCTAATCCGAGATTTAGCTATAAGTAGACTAGAAATCAAGACTTATAGTTTTGGCAGCTAAACTTGACAAACAAGCTTGAGATAGCAACGCTTGCGAGTTCGACCGAGCAATGCTCTAACAAAACTAGCTCATGTTCATGGAATTCATAACAATAAGAAAAAGAAAAGCTCTCATGTCGTAAAACCCGAGAACAAAAGCAGAAGTAGAGATGTGAGTCTCCCTGATGGAGAGGTGTTTTTATGTGGAGAGTCTCCTCTCTTCTTGCATCTTTTTTTTCCAAACATAGGTCATAGCATACCGAAACCCGTACAGCCGACCTCCTTTTAATTTCAGTCCAAGCCCAGTAACATTCACAACCCACTCAGTAATCTCTTGTGGCATTACTTACTAAGCCAGTCAGTTTCGTGGAACCGACAAGCTACTTTACCCTGTTTTAGCTTCACCAGGACCACGCCATAGCTCAGCTCCTTCCCTGATTTTTGGCATTCACATTCATTCATTCCCATTACTGACAACCACCAAGACCATTATCAACCAGCACCAGTCACTGCACATTGCAGTTCAGCTCACCACCATAGGGCAGCTGAATCTCCACCATTGAACAACATCAGAAGCTAGGCCATCTCCAACTGCTTCCCTGTAATTCCAGCAACGAGCCAACTCATTCAGCTAACATCCCAAAATCCTCGGTCTTTCCTTCTGATTCCACCAATTTCAGTTGCATTGCAACCACTCTGCCTAGTTATTGCGCTTACCAGCTTCATCTCTTCTTGCAGTCCTTGCAGTTCATCTCCATGACTTGCTTCTCATAAACCAACATCACTGCCACTGCATCATGATCAGTCCATTCTCCTTAGATCAAGCCATATCCATTCTCTCTGTTCACTGTTGCTTCTTCTTAGCTTCTCAAACTACCCACTCTGCAGCTTTAATCCACTACAACCTCAACTCCATTGCCTCAGTCCATTGCAGGTGCAAGACTGAGCATAACCTCACTGCAATCCATCTTCTTCTTGCTTAACTTCCTCAAGGCAGCAGCTTCTTCATCTCTGTTTACATCTCATACTCGAGCTCAAAATCAGGCTCAATACCCCCAACTCTACCTGCAATACGTCTTATCTTTTCATCTATCAAACCCCAATCTTCAGTTCATCTATCGTATACAGCTGCAGCTTCCTCCATCTCTGAGTTGAACCAGATTCTCCAATTCTTCCTTCTCATTTTCGGCCATATGTTCTTGGTCAAACCCTAACTAAAAATCCCCAAATTCAAATCATATTGATGCCATATACCAAATCCATTTCAAACCCATTGTTCCCTGTTTGTCTTCGAACTAGAATCTCCATCTAAACTGCACATGCAATTTCATTCTAACCACTTCAATCCCTGCACTGCACAATCTATTCCATACTCCATTACCACCATTCTCTCATAACCCATGGCAACCATTCAAACATCTGCAGCTTTAGCATCTCAACTGCACTACTGCCACCATAAACCGCAGATGCGACTACTCTCTGCAACGTTTCTTCCCTGAAACTACTCTTTGCACCATAACACAGCATTTCAGTCAATTCCAGCTGCTCATACTTTGTATTTCAACTCATACACAGGTTCCATTTTTACCCCATATGCATCAGCAGCATACACATCTTAGAATGCCATCGAACTCAGCTGCAATACAACTGCCTTGAGCCACTTCTGATTCCTTCTCTGCATTAAAGAATCACTACTACAACCACCATGTCCTAACCCTGAACCTTTACCATTCTGCCTTGTTCTCAGCTCATGTCTTTTGTAGCTTCAATTCCCTTTGCAAACCCATTATCTGGAACACAAATTACTTCATTACTCCCTTCTAAACCACCAGACTCAGCCTGCAATAACATCATCTCTTAACTTGAGCTTCAACATCAAACTACAGCATCAGTTCCCCCATTTCAAACTGCAACTGCATCTTCTCTTCTTTCATACATCATCCATTCATTCTTCCTAGCCCTTGTAAATCAACTCAGATGAGAACCCTAGTCTCAGACAACTCTGAATTCGTGTCCATCAGGTCAGTCATGAAACCCTTGAACTTCAACTTCTCTTCTTCAATTACTAACCAAAAATCAATCCCACTTCAAATCTGAATTTAACCCATCTGTTCACAGCTTCAATCGATATCAAATTCATCCCTCAGCAGCCAACTTCATACTCTTCTTCATCTCGTCACCAGCACCAACACCAGCAAACCCCATCTCCAGTTACAGAAACCCTTCTTCTTGAATCAATTCGACAGCAGCAACAAATCTCACCCATTGTAACTCGAAATGGTGAGAACCCATCGATCTCTGGTTCCTCTCTATCTTCTCGATTCCTCTCTTCCAACCAGCCGCCATGGCTAGCTCTCTGCTCTGAAATATAGATGGTAATGATGAAGAATGAAATTAGATCTGGTTTAGGGGCATGTAATGAACAAAATTACTATAGGCGCCCAGCAATTTGATAAGGGCCACATAATAAATATTTCCAACTGTCAGTTCTGCGAGACTGACAGTTCAGCTTAGTTAACAAATTCCACAAATCTGATACGCTTCAAATGCTCGCAGCTTCTTCATACGATGTCGGAAAGATCTCATTCTTTCGCCACTGGCTTCGTCTTTTCGTTGTCTTTAGGACGATGAGAAGAATTCCTGGATTTGAGCTAGTTCCACTTCCTTTTTGCTCCAATGACTCCATTGCACCTAATAAACTCAAAAGCAAACATAAGATACATAATTTACAAGAAAAGTAACATAGAAAGCACAAACAACAGATAAATATCAAGGTGTTTACAACACCTATCAAATTCCCCCACACTTAGACTTTGCTAGTCCTCGAGCAAATCAAACAAAACTTATTCTAAATGATACATACAACTCCATTTCGTTGAGGAAACGGTCACACTTAGCATGTATAACAAGCCTTTGAACCCCTAGGCATCCCTAGTGGACGAGTTTTAGTCTCGTGAGGGTTTACTAGAGATATACCCACAATACCTACTTTTCCAACTTACAAGTTCTCCGAAATGATAGTATCCAACGCGCTAAGAAGACATAAAGATTCTGCACACTAGTCATAAGAAGTTAGACATACATATGAACACAATCTCATTCTTAAAAGTTGAGAGAGCAATAACCATCCCTTATCGAAAGAAATTCAGGTTCGAGAGTGATCGAAAGTCTCGACTCTGCCTCACAAAAAAGGGTTTTATGAAGTTGCTCTCAATAATAAATAACTTTTTATGGGTCACACATGTGTCCAGGTAGGAATGAAGAGAGAGTCCTGCGACACGTTGAATGGTAGGAAGGCAAAACCCTCCGAATTGTTTTGAAAACCCACATCTTTTATTCATTTTGAAAACCCTTTTTTCTGACGATCTCTAAGAAAGGAAATCAACCACTTAACGAAGGTGGGAATATGCTTACTTACCTCGTTATCCGTTCGACGTGCAGTTAGCACCACTCTCACAACATCCATAGAAACGTCTCCGGTCTTCAATTCTTGTCTTCGGTCTTCAACTGTCGATGATAACTCTTGAACTTCGTAGGATCTTGACAATGTGATACTTTTCTTCTAATTCGTTGTTGCTTGAAACTTCATTATGGATGTTCCTTCTTCCATTGGCTTTATTGAAATAATATAAAACTAGAAAACGAACTAAACAAACCAAAATATGATACAACACATTTTTCTTGTGTTTTTTTCTTCTTTTCGTTTCTTTTTTTTCTTTTCTTTTCTAATTTAATTGAGACAAGAAAAATAAGACAAATACAAAATGAAAACAAAATAAAATAATAAAGCTAATAATAAACCTAACAAACAAAAAAAAACAAAAATTCGTTTTCATTTTTTTTTTGAGACAAGAGAAAATAAAATACAAATTAACAAATAAGATAAAATAAAAATGCAAGTACAAAGGCCATGGTGTAAGTACTTTACCGCTCGATTCTTCACAACTTGTATGTCTCGATATCATAAACTTCTTGAACTCTCATCTTGATAATCTTCACTCATGTACATAAGTCTTCAACTTGTATAAATTCTGCTCCTTGTTTTGTTGCTTTACTTTGTGTGATTTTCTATGGATACGAAATCGATACAATACGACAACCAAAGTGTGGTACTTGATAATAGGTTCGGACTTAACCAAACTCTATAGGATCACTAGCAAGTATATCATAGTTAATGTAAAGAGCAATTTACTTTAATTATAATAAAACAATTATAATGCGGAAATATAAAGTAAATGGCACAACAAGATTTTGTTAACGAGTAAACTGCAAATGCAGAAAAACCCTGGGACCTAGTCAGAATTGAATACTCTCAGAATTAAGCCGTTATAAAAAATCTACACCAACTTCGTATAGTTGAGACCAAGAAACTACCCCTAGTTCACTTAGTTTCCTTAGTATCCCTGCGCTTCCGACTTCGATGAGTCACGCACGGGTACAATTCCTTTTGATCGTATTCCAAACACCAAAGGAACAACAACTCTGTTTGGTAACAACTCTATTGATCCTTTAAGATAAAGATATCATAATTCATACGCAAAGGCTCTTCCGTTTAATCTAATAAACTCCTTTGCCTGGTTAGATTAATCTATCCAATAACTACCAAAGTAGTTAAGTTTAGATTAACAATCAATTAGTATAGATCTCAAAGAGAAACTATAAAGCGATGCCGATCTCACGCAACTAATCAATCGAATAAATCTGTAAACAATGGATTATCACAATATGTCTTTAGATCTAACAACAGTTCTAAAGATCCCGTCGATGCTTCGATCTAGTTTGAGTGAATCTTATATCAGAAGAGAAGATTCTCAAGAATAAACAAACTAGGTGCAATCAAAGTTTCAATAACCGTTAGTCAATCAAATCAATCGAAAACTAATAACATTGTAATTCTCTAGTTTCCCACCAAAGGTACTTGTAGAGCTTATTGATCCCACGGAAGTCTTTAAACGAGCGGTCATAAGAGATTTCACCTAATTAGGATACTTTCCTCTCTGAATGGATGCCTCCACCAGAAATAACAAGAAATGAAGTTTTCCTGGCTCTTAGGATAGTTTGCTAGAAATGCAAACTTAGGTATTGATAGACCAAGGATGTTTGGACATCAAGGAATTTCCAAAACCGAAAATATTCTCAAGATATGCAATGAATGGAAAAATTCGACTTTCCTAATTCCAATAAATGCTTGTCTAATATTTCCTAAATCTCTCATTTCAACCATTGAAACATTCTCGGAAGACGACAATAGCTGTCTCACACAAACTATTAGCTTCAAAGCAATTTTTAAGTAATCGAATGATCAATCCGAAACATTCCGAGTCTACATCAATTGATTGTCTCACAAAAATCATTTAAGATGTTACCAGACGATTTTCACATGATCATCTTTTGACTTTCGTCAAGAATATAAGATGAACTTGGTTAAAGCGAAAGCTTACCAACACATATTTCGAGAATTATGTAAGCGAGTTAAACTCAGCTCGAAATATCAAATGTGTATAATTGAAGTTTATATAGCTATACGACTTTTGTCTCAAATATGAGATAGAGTAGATATACTTTTGAGTGATAGATGAGTTCAAGTCTCCACATACCTTTTGTTGATGAAGTTCCACAAGCTCCCTGTTAGAGCATAGCTCGGTTGAACCCACAAAGCGTTGGTATGTCAAGTTTGGTTGTCATATTTTAGTGAATCAAAACTCATTTAAAGAGTCGCTTGATTATTTACTAGAGTCAACTTCGTATAGGTTAGCTAGAAAGTTACTAGGATATGAGACTTACAAGTATTACGTGAAGACTTGAAGAATGTGAAGAAGTAAAGAACTACAACGACGACATCATCCTTCCACTTGAGGTTAGTAATATTTGACTTGAACTGTTTCATTCCTAACGTATCTTTCAAGTCGTGCATATTGAAAACACAACTGTGAAGCTGTGAATAATTATACTCTAGTTAGACATAGTATTAAGGAATTACAATACGAAGTATAACGTCTATCATTTGAACTTTGTATATAAGACATCGACATAATCGTATGAATACTATTGTGATTATGTATGGGTATGGGGTGAAGATTTCGTCCTAGGAAACAATGTTTTACATTCGTTTAAAGGAAGTACA
>JAJJMB010003897.1:1421878-1445861 GCA_023531105.1 Papaver atlanticum
TGGGGAACCGATCCTAGTAAGAGGTGCAACCGATCACAAGAGGGAATAGATCCTTGTAAGAGGTGCAACAAGTTTTTAGTAATTGGGGAACCGATCATATGACTTGTGCAACCGAATACAAGTTAGATACCATAAATATGTGGTAACCGATCCTAGTACCTAGTGAACCAACTTTTGGTAACTAGCGTGACTAATCTTAGTACCCACATGAAGGTAGAATCGAAACTTGTTTTGGTAGAACCGTTAAACCCATGATTGGTGATTTGATAGGGTAATCAATCACATAGTTCTTGGAAGTCATATGAACCAATTCTATACTTGTTTGGAAGTGTGGCAAATCGGTTCCAAGATTGTAAATATGAAAAAGGATTTACAAAGTAAAGATGTCGACATAATTTGAACATGTGCAGTTACTCTTATCTTTTATTGTTAAAAGGTATTCCTTAATAGCTAAAGGAGAATCCCGGATCAAAATAAAATTGAGAATCTTTTAATTAAGGTTTTTAGTTTTTATATGCTTTTAATTTTCAGCAATTAAATGCATATCTTTAGAAAATAAAAATTAGTAATGTGCATTTACTAATTGGAGATTTTCTATTGAGATTTCGGTCATTATATTTGGACAGTGCATTTCCAGGAATTATGAAAACCGTATTTGGACTTTATTGCATATCTTTGAGAATATTCGGTTTTGGAAATTCCTTGATGTCCAAACTTCCTTGGTCTATAAATATTGAAGTTTGCATTTCGAGCAAACTAATCTTAGAGCCAGCAAAACTACCTAGTTGTGTTGTTACTGGTGGAGCCATCTATTCGGAGAGGAAAGTACCCTAATTAGGCGAAATCTCTTACGACCGCTTGTTTTAAAGACTTCTTTGGGATTGGGAAGCTTTACGAGTACCGTTGGTGGGAAACTAGATAATTGCAGTTTATTATTAGTTTTCGATTATATTATTGACTAACAGTTGTTGAACTTTGATTGCACATAGTTTGTTTATGCTTGAGAATTTTCTCTTCTGATATAAGATTCACTCAAACTAGATCGAAGTGTCGACGGGGATCTTTAGACTGTTTGTAGATCTAAAGATGTCTTGTGATAATCCATTGTTAACAGACTCCGTTCTATGTGTGATTGATCACAAGAGATTCAAGTTGTTTGTGTGCAGGTGTTTATTGAAGATCTAAGAAGATTTGAAAACAAAGAAGATTTCTTATTTGAGTTCATAATCTTTGGTGTGCAAAAAACTTGATCGGCTGGGGATCCAACTATAATCGGTTTATCTTTGTGATAACCTTGATTGATTAGTTGAGTAGATCGGCATCAATACAATTCTTTGTGATTAAGAGTATTGATTGCATAAGTCTAGACAATTACTTTGATAGTTGTTGAGAGACAGATCTAAGAACCTGACAAAGGAGTTTATTAGGATAACGGAGGAGCCTTTTATCAAACTCATATCACGTTGTTTGAAAAGAGTTGTTACCGAACAGATTTTTTGTTCCTTTACTGTTTGGAATACGAACCAAAGGAATTGTTCCAAGTGTGTGACTTATATATTACAAGTTGGAGGCGCAGGGATACTAAGGGAACTAGGTGAACTATAGGTTTAGTTGCTTGGTCTCAACTATATGAAGTTGGTTTAGATTTTGTATAGCGGCTTAATTCTGAGAGTATTCAATTCTGTACTAGGTCCCGGGGTTTTTCTGCATTTGCGGTTTCCTCGTTAACAAAATCTTGATGTGTCTTTTACTTTTCTATTTCCGCAATTATAATTAGAAGCAAAATACACAAACATTAATTCCTATTTACTTGATAGCAATCCTATTGTGTTTGGTTAAGTCCGAACCTATTATCAAGTAAACATACTTCGTTGTTGTATTGTCTCGATCTATTATCCATAGTCAATCATGCAAGTTATCTTGTTGTCGTATTGTCTCGATCTCGTATCCATAGACGATCACACGAAATGTGAACCGATTAGTTGTATTGTCTCGACTCAGTCCATAGACAATCACTTTCAGAGAAAGGACTTATAGGTGGAAAAGTTTTAGATTCAGGTATATTTGGGTACCCTCAAATTTTCACTCCCCTTAGTAGTTCTTCGTCTTCAATCGATGAACGCCGTGAAGTCTAATGCTCAACTAAAATTTCTATCCTAATCCGAGACCTAGCTATAAGTAGACTAGAAATCAAGACTTATAGTTTTGGAAACTAAACTTGACAACAAGCTTGAGATAGCAACACTTGCGAGTTCGACTGAGCAGTGCTCTAACAACGCTTATCTTTTGAGCTTCGTAGATATGACATCGACATAATCTTGTATATAGTGTTATGATTATGTGAATGAGTTATGATGAAAATTTCATCCAATGAAACAATGTTTTACATTTTTTTAAAGGATGTACATTCATGAACTTGTTTCGTGAATCGAAAGGGAAATCAATAGGCTTATTGGTCCGGCTATTCATTGCAAATATTTGGAAGACCAATATGTGTGAGTTAGTAGAACCGATCTTAACTCAGGTGATGTATCTTGGTATAACTGATCAAAATGCCTAGACTTATGATTTGTTATGACCGGTCTTGATAATTGGTGTAACCGATCCTAAGTAATCACCATGTGATGGTATGATCGATCCTTGTAATTGGCATGACCGATCCTAGTAATTGGTGTGACTGATCATAAGTGTTGTTTGACTTATCCTTGTAATTGGTGTAACCGGTCCTAGTAACTGGTTTGACCGATCACAAGTAGATACCATGTGTATATGGAACGGATCCTTGTAACTGGTGTAACCGATCTTAGTGACTAGTGTGACCGATCACAAGTAATTCCATATTTAGGTATAACCGATCCTAGTGATTGGTATAACCGATAGGACCCATGTCTGTGATTTGATATGATCAATCACAGAGTAGTCTTGGAATACAGGCAAACCAATTTTAAACTTGTTTGGAAGTGTGGTATAACCGATTCCAAGAAAGCAAATCCATGTAAATATGAAACAAGGATTTGCAATGATTAGATGTCAACATAACTTGAACACGAGCAATAACTCTTATCATTTATTATTCAAAGATTTTCCTTGGTACTCAAGGTGATCCTGTGCCGAAATAAATTAAAAATCTTTTAATTAAGGTTTTTTGTTTTATTTGCTTTAATTACCAGCAATTAATTCATAGCTCTAGAGAATAAAAATTAGTAATGTGCCTTTACTAATTGGAGATTTTCTATTGAGAGATTTCGGAAATATTAGACAAGCATTTATTGGAATTAGGAAAACCGAATTTGGCATTCATTTCATATCTTTAGAATACTTTCGGTTTTGGAAATTCCTTGGTGTCCAAACATCCTTGGTCTATAAATACCTAAGTTTGCATTTCTAGCAAACTATCCTAAGAGCCAGGAAAACTTCATTTCTTGTTGTTTCTGGTGGAGCCTTTTAATCGGAGAGGAAGTATCCTAATTAGGCGAAATCTCTTACGACCGCTCATTTAAAGACTTATGTGGGATCAAGAAGCTCTACGAGTACCGTTGGTGGGAAACTAGATAATTGCAGTGTTATTAGTTTTCGATTGATTTGATTGACTAATGGTTGTTGAAACTTTGATTGCACCTAGTTTGTTTATGCTTGAAAATCTTCTTTTATGATATAAGATTCACTCTAACTAGATCAGAGTATCGACGGGATCTTTAGAACTGTTGTTAGATCTAAAGACATCTTGTGATAATCCATTGTTAACAGACTCCTTTATGTGCGTGATTGATCACAAGAGATTCAAGTGATATTGTGCAGGTTTTTGAAGATAAAAGAAGATTTGAAGACAAAAAAGATTTCTTATTAGTTTTCGTATCTTGTGAATTGTGTGCACAAACCTTGGTTGGTTGGGATCCAACTAGAATCAGTTTATCTTTGATGGATCTGATTGATTAGTTGCGTGAGATCGGCATTCTCTATATTTCTCTTTGAGATTTTATAATGATTGAGTGTGAATCTATTAGAGCACTACTCGGTCGAACTCGCAAGCGTTGCTATCTCAAGCTTGTTTGTCAAGTTTAGGTGATCGAAACTATAAGTCTTGATTTATAGTCTACGTATAGCTATGTCTTGGTTTAGGATAGAATGCGTAGTTGAGCTTTAGACTTCACGGTGTTCATCGATCGAAGATGAAGATTTACTGAGGAGAGCTTGGAGGAACTTCATCAACAAAAGGCATGTGGAGACTGAGACTTATCCATCACTCAGAATTCTATTCTATTCTATCTCCTAATGAGACTAAGTCGTATAACTCTATAGACTTTGATATTATACACATTTGATATTTCGAGCTGAGTTTAACTCACTTATTTATTTCTCGAAATATGCGTTGGAAGCTTTTTGCTTTAGCTACGTTCATCAATATTCTTGACGAGTTTAGTTGGAAACAATTTAATTGTTGGAAACTAAATAATAAGTCAAAATATGATCATGTGAAAATTGCCTTGAAACATCTTACATGATTTATGTGAGACAATCGTTTGATGTCGACTCGAAATGTTTCGTATTGATCATTCGATCACTTGAAAATTACTTATAAACTAATAGTTTGTATGAGACAGCTATTGTCGTCTTCTAAGGATGTTTCAATGATTGAAATGGGAGTTTAGAACATTTAACCTTTGTCTGGATATAGCACAGTATGCAAACTGTTGTGGTATGATTCAGGCCCGGAAACCAAGTTTGCATACCAGTATGCGAACGGTTTTAACTGTTAAAGTCCGGAAAACAAGGTTGCATACCCGTATGCAAACGGTTCTACCTGAGTAAGGTCCGGGACGGCAGTATGCATACCGGTTTGCAAACTGCTGGACAAGACCGAAGTCTGGAACTATAGTTTGCGTACCCGTTTGAAAACTTAGTTGGTTAAGTTCTAAAATTGTATCAAGTATGTTTTCATACTCATGAACAAATACATTAATAATTAAGGAATGCAATCTTTGCAAACCATGGCTTAATGTTCATGAATTGATTTCGGTATAAGTACTTTGTACGATTACGAATCAATCCGATTTTGCTTCAATTATTTATTATATACTTCTATGAGATATATACAATTAAACAACTCTATGAGTAACACAATTAGATTCATTTTATTATCTTTCATGTTTGATTGATTACCATATTTGATCTAGAAGTGTTAGATGAATGTGGTTAATACAAAAGTGTTCATATGGCTAACTTCGGTTAACTATTGTTGAACCAACTTAATATACACGTTTAGGTACGGTTAACCATATCTAAATGAAGTTATATTTCATTTGTGTGTAACAAGCTAAGACCATCTAACGGTGGAGAGATATTGCTTTGGTTTTAAGCAAACTTAGCTTGAATCTTAAATCAGGTTTTCATCTAACGGTGAATATTGATTGCTTTGTTAGTATGCTGTCTTAGAAAGCAAACCCTGATATGAAAGACTATATAAGGGAGAACTCTAGCAACTGGAAAAACTAATCCCGACACTTTCATGTGCCCTAGTTGCGACTAGAGTCGATTCTCCTTTCACTTAGGGTTTTCCAAAACCATTATAGGTTAACGACTTGAAGACTTCATTTGGGATTCGTGAAGCCAGACCCAACTATTTTCTCTGTAGTTGCATGTTCTGATCTTACTTGTTCTATCGTAATGAGTACTATCTTCTCTAAGATTTGCTCGAGATTTATCTCCGATAGGTAAGATATAAAAAGTAATCACAAATATCTTTGTCTCATTCTTTGTGATTCCACAATAATTTCTTCTACTACCATATAGTTAAGTTATTGTGAGGTGATTGATATTTCTAGGCCGTTCTTCGGGAATATAAGACTGGATTATCAATTGGTTTCTGTTCACCTTGATTTATCAAAAGACGGAACAAAAACTTTGTAGGTATTTTCGTGGAAGACAGATTTATCTATCAGAATAGACATTTATGTGGGAGACAGATTTGTTTATAAGTCTTTGACTTTGGGTCGCAACAACTCTTAGTTGTGAGTGAGATCAGCTAAGGGAATCAAGTGCGTAGAGTCATGTTGGGATTCAGAGACATAAGGAACGCGACTGTACCTTAATCGACGTGAAACTTGGTTAGGGCTCAACTACATTCCAGTCCGAAGTTAACTTGTAGTAGGCTAGTGCTTGTAGCGGCTTAATACAGTGTGGTGTTCAAATCTAGACTAGGTCCCGGAGTTTTTCTGCATTTGCGGTTTCCTCGTTAAAAAAACTTCTGGTGTCTGTGTTCTTTCTTTTCTGCATTATTTTTGTTTATATAATTGAAATATCACAGGTTGTGTGTAGTTCAATCAATTGGTAAATCCAACCTTTGGTTGTTGATATAAATTGGTTGACACTTGAACATTGGTCTTTGGTACTATTTAAGTTAATCTCATACCAATCAGTTCACGGATTTATTCCTGTTGATTTGTTGATTGATTTGAGAAAGAGATGCAACTCTTGGATATACTTGCTTGATTGAGTCTGACTGTCTAGTTGATTCTCTTGGAATTATATTGGAGTTAGTCCATACAGATTGCCGAACGAAATATTGGGTGTGGTTGTTAGACCCCCTATTTTTCAATTGGTATCAGAGTAGGCAAACACACTAAGACCTCATAAATATGTGTTTGTAGCAATCTGATTTCTGTGGACAAAAGTTTATCTCGCAATCTCGCACATAGAGATGTCCTCCAAAGTTTTTGACTATGCCAAATGTCTTAGGCTTACCTCAAAGGATAACTCCTTAGCTGATTCTTCCGAATTCCGAGGTAGAAAATATTTGCTATCAGATTCTGATAACATTCCTTCTAAAGCGACAGTTGGCACTATGTCAGAATTTGAAATGGAGCTTACAAGAGCCTTAAAAAAATCTGTTGAAATTGTTGTTGTTAAAGTCTCTAAAATTAGATCTCTTGAAGAAAAATATGCTCAGCTCACTGATGAACTTGAGAAGTCTCTTGATAGAGAACACTAGGCCAAATGTGGGATTTGGTGACGGTTTGAAATTTTATACCATGACGGTTTTAGAAAAAAGCGTCGCAATATACTGCTGGCCAATTATAGGTGACGGCACTTAAAGAAAACCGTCATTAATTGAGGCCAATACCTTGACGGTTGATTAAAATGTCACAGTAACTCCATATAGTGACGCTGGTTCCTCTAGAACCGTTATAATAATCATCATATAGTGGCCTTTGTGAACAGTTACGGAAATATGACATATTGTGACGTTTCTTCATTAGTTGTCAAGACGAGTTAACTTAGGTCGTGGTTAAGACTGACAACTGTTATCATAGTTGATCATATATAATGGCAGTTTATAATCAGACTCGTACCCGCTTGAAAAGTATAGAATCCAAATCATTTATGCTATTATTTTTTATTCGTTTTTTGTTTACGTGCTAAGGAACCTTGTCATACGAATGGGGAATTATTTTGATTAATTTGTATATATATATATTATTTTATTATTATTTTTTGATAACAAAGGAACCTTTCATTAATGGAAATTCAAGGTTACATTGGGTTTAAAATGGAAAATTAGAGAATACAAAGTAACAAGAACATGCCATACTAGTACAACACCGAAATATCCGAAAAGAGAAAGAAAAGGATTAACGGAACATGACGAATACAAGCATGAATAAAAACCGATTGAATCGGTGGAATAATGGTTTTTATTGGAATTAAATTTCAATATGATAAACGGTAACTATTTGATTAATTTGTATATGATAAACGGTGCATCTTTTTGAAGATCAATTGTACATGAATAATTTATAATTGTATATCTTCCACTCGTACACACAGAAATTTCCAATTTTTGATGTTGTTGTAACCAAGGATGATATGAAACTTTCCAAAATCCAGAAGCCCTTTTCTTTTTTTCATTTTTTTTCTTCAGTGTAGGCCTATGTATTTTGTGGATCCAACGGTCAAGACTAATTATGATTTTTTAATCCAAAGGTTTAAATATAAACCCTAGAATACCATCCCATTAATCATAACTGCCTCCCTTTTATATTTCGTTCTTCTCCTCTCCGTCTTTCCACTACTTGGCTGCGCTTCTACCATGGGCTCTCTGTTTACTTAGATTTCCTTTCTTCCCTTGTTTCTTTTCATTTTTAAGAAGCTTGTGTTTATGCTATGCACTGAGATGTCATAGGATAGAACCCCCAAATCAGGTTGATTCTTCCCCGACCAAAAAATAAAATAAAGGGTTTGTTTTAAATTCAGATTTATTTCATTATCTGTTGATCAATCTAATAAGAGTTTATGTTTGTGCAGATTCGCATGGATTCCTGTAAGACCAAAATCCATTGGAAACCAAATAGTATATATCTATCAAAATTTTAAAGATCTGTAATAGATTTGTTTGTTGTTATTAATCAAATTACATGTATTGATTTTCATGCAGGTGTGAATACTTGGGCAGGTACCCACCGATTGATATATTGGGGTGAATGATATACGTGAACACAGAGCACTATGGGGCATTCTCATTATCTTGACGGGTTTTAGATTATTTTCGTAAAAGAATTGTAATTAAATTTTGGTTTCGAATAGATGAATTGTAAAATATGTTTGTGAATCAATAAAGTTAATATATCGAAAGTTAATTTTATGATGCGTAGATTCTTTGAGATTGCTTGATTCTATGTTTTTTACTTTATGCATACATTTCATTGCATGATTTTAAAGCACTGGACAAAATCCTTTGATCTAAACTAAATCCTGTAGAAAAAGCAGTTTATGTCAAAATCTTGTCACCGTACAAGTCCAAGATCATGGCGGTTTTTAGGAAAAAACGTTAGCCGAAACCCCTTTAGGTGACATTTTCTCAAGTTAAGTGTCAGCCAAAACAAAGAACTTGACGGTTTTGATCCAAATAGTGTCGTTGAAGTTGGTTACCGTGACAGTTTTAGATATTCATAGGACACTTTAAGGATATCATATGACGATTATGTGGCAGTTTAGAAGCGTCACCTAAAAAGGACTACTTACCATGACACTGGCTTTGGTGACGCTTAAAATTTTCCGGTGAACCGTTATGGAACATATACGCTGACATTTTTTAACTGTCGCCTATGTGCATTTTTGTGCTAGTGGAACGGGAACTCTATAGTATCGTTGAGTCTTTTTCTAACAATATCGAAAATGTTGTTCAAGAAACTACTCTACAGCGCGAAAAGATTAGTATGCTTGAAGATATTGTTAAAGAAGATTCAATTAGATAAAAACGTTTAATCGAGACTCATGCATCAGAATTGAACAACTGCCGTGTTGAAAAAGATAAACTTGTTGAATCTCTTCTACTAGCCCAGGAACAGTGCAACTCCTTGAAAAGGGAAAACTCTGTTTTAGTAAGAAAGTCTTCTTCAGTGCCTATCTCTAATACTCATGTAGTATTACCTAGCATGGAGAAATTTTCTTATAAGGAATTTCCTGCTAAGAAACAGTTACGTGACTTACAGAATTCCAAAAGGGCTATGAGTCTGAAATGAGATGCTTCTAACGTTTCTTTTCCACGACCCTGTTCATTTTGTGCGAAAAGGAATCACAATATTTTACATTGTTTTGCTAGAAAGAAACAGATTTCTGATCTTCAAAATCTACTTCTTTTTACTGTTGGCAGACTAAATCGTATGACGACATCTATAATGGATTTCATTCCTGCAGAAAACCAAAACTCTCATAAAAGAGGTTTCCAAGGTCACACATCTAGAAATCTCTAAAAGAATCGTGTTACTCCTTATGGTGCAAACTCTTACGCCACAAATATACACATTCCCAGTGTTTATGAGAATAAGTCTGGTAGACTTAAGTCTAGGAGATGGAATTCTCACAATTTTGATCCTCTGGAACCAATCTCTAGAGGTCCTAGACTTAATCCTCAGAAAAATCCTTCTGATGGATATTCAAAAGAGATTATGTTTAATTCTCCTGGAATGAGATATAACCAAAGTAAGCTATGGAATATACAGAACAAACACTCATAAGGTATTTATAACTTTTCTCTCAATTTTCGTAGTGGATTCACATCTCACTCTACTACCTAGTTCTAGGTATGTTTATCCTTGTATCTAACTTGAGAGTTGGAAAGATGATATTTGCGGGATGCTCAAGTTTGTTGTATATTATCGTCTGATCTTATGTTTGAGTTAATGTTGTTTTCTTCTTTTGCTAAAGTTGAGTCATATCTTGATTCCTAGTAACTAATGCATCTTGTTGACACTTTTTATGTGCTCTAATTTAAAGCATGTTCTAAATTATTGAGCCGTGAAAAGATATGAGATAATTGAAAACAAAGTGTATTTCCTTATTTTGGATCTTTTCTGATCCATTAATTTTTTGTAACTGGTCCACAAACGTCTGCGTCTTCTTCTTGAGAGTTTATAGGGTTTACATAACAAGGGTTCCTTTCTCTTGTTCTTGAACATATATATATTATATTGTTTTCCCATCCCTAATAAAAAAATATAAATATGGAGAACTCTTCAAGACCTCAGGAAGTTGTGAATCTTGATATGGAAGAATACATTAAAGAACACGATTCGGTTCAAGAACTTGTTTTGAAGAAGATGATTGCAAGGAAAGAGTTCAACTCCTGGATTGCTGAATATATCAAGGATTTAATTCAGTTTCAGAATGACTCAAAGTTCGAATTTGCAAATCTTCAACTGCAAATAAATCATCTCCTTGATGGTCAGACCAAAATCCTTGAAAATCAAAAGGTCTTGATACGGAACCAAAAGAAGCTCATCTTTGATTGCATTAAGGCTAGGCAACTTGCTCGTATTGTTGATCGAAAGGTGAATGTTCTAACTCATGATCATGGAATCTCCACGGTCAAGAGAATCAAGGATATCAGTGATACTTTTTATGATGGAGTCATAGAAAGGTACGATGTTATCAAAGAACCTTGATTGTCAAGGAAACTTCTTATGAGAATTTATTCTTGTGTTTTAATAAGGATAACTAGGGTTTGGAATAACAAATATTGTGATTACACATAGCTATTGCCAATGATTTTCATCTTGTAATGTTTTAGATTTATTTATATAAACTCTAAGTTTCTTGGATGATGATTTTGCAGTATTAATCTTTATTGGTTTTATATATTGCAAAAATATTTTATGAGATATGTGTGTTTAAGTCCGTGAACTATGATTATCTCATATATGTCAAAAGTTAAGTCTATTATGTCTTTATGCAAATATTGATAAAATATAGAATGAACTTTTGAATATTCCGCAATATTGATCTTTCCCTGATCCACTTCTATGTGAAAGTACTGTATGGCTCCATAAGTTTTCTTATGTTGAGCATTTCCAATTAAATTAATCATTAAGGTCTTCTTGTAGTTAATTTATTTGAGTTTTTTGGATACAAATTCATGTAATTTGTTAATGTCCAAAGAAATCTTTATTTTCTTGTAAAAGTAAGGTCGATCTTGTTGTTCTTCCGGGAATGACATATTATGGTGGAGAGTTCTTAATTGAACTTGTTCTTAATTGCCAAATCTTTGTGGGGAGTGCGGCTGTGGAATATTGTAGGAGTTATCTTGTATCTTTATAAACTCCTTGATGAATACACTAAGTTTTGATTATGTGAAATCATCGAAACAAAGTTGATATGTTCTCTTTTAGTCATGAATAATCTCTTTAAGAATTTCAATATGATCCCGTTAGTTTTTGTACCTTTACCAATTTATATTGACAAAATAGGGAGAATTATTTTGTAGTTCACACTATATACATATGGTTTACGTATCATTATGTAAGGAGGAGTGGTTTTCATTGTGAGATGAAGTATTGACTAAGGGGGAGTGATACATATCACCATGGTATTATTTTCAAAGTTGTGATACAATTGAAATTTGATGTTGTGTAATAATACTATGACATTGTATAACAATAATTGAGAACATTTGTTTTCTTATTGTTATGGCTACGTATCTTGAACAACAATGACGATGAGTTCAACATGTTCAGAATCGCTGGAGTACTTGAAGTGACGAAGAATTCAAGGAATGTTGAAGAACCAAGGAAATCAAGCATGTTGGATTAGAAGCTACAAAGTTTATTTATTTTGTAATCCATATGTATTAATAGTTTTGTCACTAAAATTGACAAAGGGGGAGATTGTTAGAGCAATGCTCGGTCGAACTCGCAAGCGTTGATATCTCAAGCTTGTTTGTCAAGTTTAGGTGATCAAAAATATAAGACTTGATTTCTAGTCTACTTATAGCTATGTCTCAGATTAGGATAGAATGTGTAGTTGAGCTTTCGATTTCACGGCGTTCATCGATTGAAGACGAAGATCTACTGAGGAGAGCTTGGAGGAACTTCATCAACAAAAGGTATGTGGAGACTAAAACTTATCTATCACTCAGAAGTCTATTCTATTTTATCTCCTAATGAGACTAAGTCGTATAGTTATATAGACTTTTATATTATACACATTTGATATTTCGAGCTGAGTTTAACTCGCTTATCTATTTCTCAAAATATGTGTTGGAAGCTTTATGCTTTAGCTACGTTCATCATTATTCTTGACGAGTTTAGTTTGAAGCAATTTAATTGTTGGAAACTAAATAATAAGTCAAAAGATGATCATGTGAAAATTGCCTTGAAACATCTTACATGATTTGTGTGAAACAGTCATTTGAGGTCGACTCGGAATGTTTCGTATTATCATTCGATCACTTGAAAATTACTTATAAGCTAATAGTTTGTGTGAGACAGCTATTGTCGTCTTCTAAGGATGTTTCAATGATTGAAATGGGAGTTTAAAACAATTAACATTTGTCTGAATACAGCACAGTATGCATACCAGTACGCAAACTGTTGTGGTATGATTCAGGTCCGGAAACAAGGTTTGCATACCAGTATGCGAACGGCTTTAACTGTTAAAGTCCGGGAATCAAGTTTGCATACCAGTATGCGAACGGTTCTACCTAAGTTAGGTCCGGGACGGTAGTATGCATACCGATTTGCAAACTGCTAGATAAGACCAAAGTCCGGAACTATAGTTTGCGTACCCATTTGCAAACTTAGTTGGTTAAATTCTAAAATCGGATCAAGTATGTTTTCATACGCATGAACAAATACATTAATAAATTAAGGAATGTAATCTTTGCAAATCGTGGCTTAATGTTCATGAATTGATTTCGGTATAAGTACTTTGTACGATTACAAATCAATCCGATTTTGCTTCAATTATTTCTTATATACTTCTATGAGATATATACAATTGAACAACTATATGAGTAACACAATTAGATTTATTTGATTATCTTTCATGTTTGATTAATTATTATATTTGATCTAGAAGTGTTAGATGAATGTTGTTAAGACAAAAGTGTTCATATGGCTAACTTCGGTTAACTATTGTTGAGCCAACTTAATATACATGTTTAGGTACGGTTACCCATATCTAAATGAAGGTATATTTCATTTGTGTGTAACAAGCTAAGACCATCTAATGGTGGAGAGATATTTCTTTGGTTTTAAGCAAATTTAGCTTGAATCTTAAATTAGGTTTTCATCTAACGGTGAATATTGATTGCTTTGTTAGTAAGCTATCTTAGAAAGCAAACCCTGATATGAAAGACTATATAAGGGAGAACTCTAGCAACTGGAAAACCTAATCCCGACACTTTCCTGTGTCCTAGTTGCGACTAGAGTTGATTCAACTTTAACCTAGGTTTTTCCAAAACTATTATAGGTTAACGACTTGAAGACTTCATTTGAGATTCGTGAAGACAGACCCAACTATTTTATCTGTAGTTGCGTGTTCTGATCTTACTTGTTTTATAGTAATGAGTACTATCTTCTCTAAGACTTTCTCGAGATTTATCTCCGGGTAAGATAAAAAAAAGTAATCATAAAGCTCTTTGTCTCATTCTTTATGATTCCACAATAACTTCTTCTACTACCATATAGTTAAGTTATTGTGAGGTGATTGATATTTCTAGGCTGTTCTTCGGGAATATAAGACCGTATTATCAATTGGTTCATGTTCACCTTGATTTATCAAAAGATGAAACAAAAACTTTGTAGGTATTTATGTGGGAGACAGATTTATCTATCATAATAGACTTTTCTGTGGGAGACAAATTTGTCTATAAGTCTTCGAATTTGGGTCGTAGAAACTCTTAGTTGTGGGTGAGATCAGCTAAGGGAATCAAGTGCGTAGAGTCCTGATTGGATTCAGAAACGTAAGGAACGCGACTGTACCTTAATCGGTGTGAGACTTGGTTAGGGCTCAACTACATTCCAGTCCGAAGTTAACTTCTAGTAGACTAGTGTCTATAGCGACATAATACAGTGTGGTGTTCAAATCTGGACTAGGTCCCGGGGTATTTATGCATTTGCGGTTTACTCGTTAACAAAACTTCTGGTGTCTGTGTTATTTCTTTTCCACATTATTTTTTTTTATATAATTGAAATATCACAGGTTGTGCGTAGTTCAATCAATTGGAAAATCCAACCTTTGGTTGTTGATATAAATTGATTGACACTTGAACATTGGTCTTTGGTACCGTTCAAGTTATTCTCATACCAATCAGTTCTTGGATATCTTTCCTTGATTGAATCTAACTGTCTAGTTTATTCTCTTGGAATTATATTGGAGTTAGTCCATACATATTGTCGAACGAAATATTGGGTGTGGTTGTTAGACCCCCGCTTTTTAAGAATCTATACTTGACTATTTCGGTAGTTAAAGTTAGATTGATCTAACCAGACAAAGGAGTTTATTAGATTAAACGAAAGAGCCTTTTTCAACAACTCATGTAAATCTTGTGGCAAGATTGATTAGAGTGGTTAGCAAACAGATTCTTCATTTACTGTTTGGAATACGATCCAAAAAACTTGCTATTCACGTGTGTGACTCTAGAAGTCGAAGGCGCAAGGATACTGAGGGAACTAAGTAGCTAGGGGTAGTCTGCTTGGTCTCAACTATACAAAGTTGGTATTAGATTTTGTATAGCGGATTAATTCTGAGAGTATTCAAAACCGGACTAGGTCCCGGGGTTTTTCTGCATTTGTGGTTTCCTCGTTAACAAAATCTTGTTATGCCTTATACTTTGATTTCCACATTATAATTATGTATTATAATAAAGTAAAATACGCAAATACGTTAACTCCGTATTACTTGATAGTAACACACTTTGTTGTTGTATTGTCTCAATCTTGTATCTATAATCAATCACACAAGTTATCTTGTTGTTGTATTGTCTCGATCTTGAATCCATAGATGATCACACGAAGTGTGAACTGAATCGTAGTATTGTCTCGAATCTGTCCATAGACGATCATGTTCGGTAGAGGACTTATAGGTTGAAACAAAAATATTTTGGTGTATTCTACCCTCGTCTTTTCACATACCTTAGTTTATGTTTGTATTTGAAACATTGTGCGAGTTTGTGACCTTTACTGGTACAATAAGGACATGTCGGATTGGAAATTCTTTCAGGAACAGCTTTGGAGGTTAAACACATGATACCTGAAGTAATATTAGAATTCTCATTAGTATATGAAAAATCCATCACATTCTCCAATGATTTTGATGAAGAATCATCAATTAAACTATCAAAGTTGATATGAGTATTGCTACAATTATCAAAATTGACAATTTCACCCAAGAGTGATACACTTGAATTTTCTTCCTCTTCGGAGTCATAATGATCTGAGGTTTCATAAAGTGTTGCAGCCAAACTCTTATTGCCGGTGTATTTTCTTCGATTTGGACACTCATTGGCAAGGTGACCAAATCCTTTACACTTGAAGCACTGTGGCATATCCTTATCGTCAGTATCGTTGAAATCTCTATTTTTAGCAGAAATATGATTATGTGGCTTAGCTGACATTTGAGGTTTGTCCCTCGAGAAACGTTTATTTATCTTCCTAATAAGTTCTCTAAACCGTCTTGTGATCATAGAAACTGAGTTATCAATATCTTCATCTGAAAAATCAGGATCGACAAGATCATCACCAGAGTTGTCAACACTTTCACCTTTTCGGGTTTTAGTGTTTTTCAGTACCTTGAACGTAATATCCTTTCCGGCTTTGGATTGCAGTTCATGATTAAAGATCTTCACCTTTTCAACAAGAGTGTTTCTGGAAAGTGTATCAAGGTTGTTTCCTTCTTTGATGGCATGTTTCTTAGACTTGTATCTTGCTAGTAAGGATCATAGAATTTTCATCAAAATGTCCTTTCAGGAGATAGTCTTCCCTAATGCAAAACAAGAATTAACAATACTAGACACCTTTTGATCAAATTATTCAAACGAATCCTCATCAGACATGCAAAGGTTTTCCCAGTCAGAAGTTAGGTTTTGAAGCCTAGCATCTTTCTTTGAGGTATCTACTTTGAATACGGTTTCTAAGATATCCCAAGCATCTTTAGACCTAGTGCACAAAGTCATATGGTGCTGAAGATCTGGGTTTATGGCGTAGATGATAGCATTTAACCCATGTGAATTATGCTTTACAACACTTATCTCGGATTCACTATATTGTATCAACAGCTTTGCAATAATTGCTCTGTCTACAACAACTGTTGGGGCGTTGTATCCAATAACTACAATTTTCCATGTCTCAAAGTCACGGTCTTGTAGAAAGGAACGCATAGCGATTTTCCACCATAAGTAATTTGCATTATCAAACGCTAGCAGTATGTTTATATAGATTGCACTCTTGTCCATATAGTCAGACTGCTTCAAACACAAGACTTATTAGGTCTTAACGTGTTTGCCTGCTCCGATACCAACTGAAAGTCCTGGGGGTACCAAGATACTCCACCAACTTTTTCTTAGGAAATTTGTATGGACAAACTCAACATAACTCCAAGAGTAAAAACTCAATCAAGGAAAGTGCCTAGTGTTATATCTCTCTCTCTTGTTGTTAGAATGTTTACAGAATTGAATCCGTGAACCTAACTACAAATAAAGTTCTTGGACGGTACTAAATACCAATGTACAAGGATCAATCAATACTTTTCCAACTAACAAGGTTGGACCTAGCTACTGTGATTGATCAACGCACAACCTGTGATATTTCAATTATAAAGATAAACAATATAATCCGGAAAAAGAAATAACACAGACACCATAAGTTTTGTTAATGAGGAAACCGCAAATGCAGAAAAACCCCGGGACCTAGTCCAGATTGAACACCAAACTGTATTAAGCCACTACATACACTAGCCTACTACTAATTAACTTCAGTCTGGAATGTAGTTGAGCCCGAACTCAGTCTCCCGCTGATTCAGGTACAGTCGCGCTCCTTATGCCTCTTGAATCCCAGCAGGACTCTACGCAATTGATTCCCTTAGACGATCTCACCCACGACTAAGAGTTGCTACAACTCAATTGAAGCCTTTAAACCAAATCTGCCTCCCACAGATTAAGCCTATATTTTTTTTATCCTGATTTACGATCTAAACGGATGATCAAATCAAACGATAGATCCAGGTGATGGAAATCGATAGCAACTTAGAAAAAAAGTTTGTTTATCCTCAAAATCCGGACTTATGCAACCCGAAGTGCAGCATATATTATTATTCATCTCACAAAGTATAAAACTTGTGGAATCAACAAAGTATGAGACGAAGAGACTTTGTTGATTACTATCTATCTTGATTGATGAAGCAAGGCTCTACAAACAATCAAGATCGGGATACTCAAGTTATCAAGATAAAAGATATCTGGACCTGGCTTACGGATCCCAATGAAGTCTTTGTAGTCGATAAACCCTAAAAAGGTTTATGGAGAGGACGACACTAGATACAACTAGGACACACCAAGAAGTAGTGTCAGGATTCAAAGATCCCAGTTGCCAAAAGTTCCCCTTATATAGACTTCACATCCTAGGTTGCTTTAGGTTTAAGCTAAGATAGCTTTGGAACCAAGCAAACAATATTTACCGTTAGATGAAAGCTTTGAATCCGATTTACATAAGCAAGATATACACTCTGGTTAGGTGAAACTGTAATTTCGATTTTAAATGAAGGTCTATTTATACATCTTGAGGACCCAACAGCTAGTTTTTCAAACAAATAATCGTTGAGTGTCTCAACCATATTTTTTAGAGTCAAACAAAAATGCAATAAATGCATTGGTTAAGAGAACGGAAAGATTTACAGATAGGTTTGCCAGCCATTTAATCACTTACGGGGATGGTAAACCAGCAGTGAACCAGATACAGGGGATTCTGGAACGTTGATACGGATTAGAGTTTACTCTTAATAACGGCTGGGACGACAAATCATCCAAGCCGTAAGTTCAAAAAACATGAATTTTAGGGATTTGAATCAATAAAACTGTTATTGGGAGTTGATTATAAGGTTTTCCTAAGTATTTTGACGAAGAGTTTCATCATTTTTTTCCCAAAGGTTTTCAAAAAATATTCACCAAAATCATCTTTCTCATTCTTCAAAATCCAAAAAAATCAAGTTTTGATTTTCAAAAAATTAATCATTTGATTAGTCTAATCCATTCACTAATAGTGATTAGTTAACTTAATTACCTTAATTAACACTAATCAAATTGACGGTAGATTAGGTATTATTTAAAATATTAGGATAAGGGGTTATATGGATTAATATTTAATGACGCTATACAACCCCCAAAATCCATCCATGTGCAGCCCCAATAATAGGATTTTATAACCATGTCCATGGCCACCAAAGACCATCTAATATGATAATAACACCTCTTAGCTTATATTTCTGGGTCCACCACCCATAAAGCACAAAAACTAAGCCTAAATGGTGAATCCAAAATAATATTTTATGAAAACTGAGTTTCCGTCAATTACAAATCCAACAATTCTATATAAACCTGATGCGTGTCGTAAGTGCAACAAATTAATTAACATATTTCCCACTAATTAACTAGTAATATAGCGGTAGTAAGGATCGTTCCCACAGAGAGCCGTGTAATTGATATGTTATTTGGAATAACTAAATAATAAAAAAAAAAATACTAAAAAGGGGGAATTGGTTTGATTATAATAAACAAATAGAATACTCGTTGACTCTCATAGAATACTCGTTTACCTTCCATAAGAATCATATATCACCAACCGTAGAATAGCAGCTAGCTCAGTGCTATCCTCAAAACTCCTTTTACCACAGATACGGAATCTCTCCAATATCAGATTCTATTCAACCGAACCACCAAGTAGTAGCTCACTCAAGGTGTAATCCAATCGAACGCTTTAGGCTTTGTGAATTAGGTTGATCCCAGTAGTTGAACTCTTAGCTCAAGGTTTACTTGCTGATGTTGTCTTCACTCGCAATTGCTTCACAGAATCCCTCTGCATGGTCTCACGATTTCTACTTGTGTAGAGAGTTGTTTGACTATTACACTTATCACCCAACTTCTACTAGCATTAGAATGATCAAAAGATTAATTCAATTGTACACTTGAACAATCTAGTAATCAATCATAAACCCTAAATATAGAAAAGACAATCGATAATATGATAAAAACTTCGAATAAACTTGTATAATAATTAAGCTTCACGTACGGAACATAGAATTCATCCTAATCAATAAAAGTTTAGTTTCTCATGGTTACACTGTTTCCCGGTTTCCCCCAAAAGGGGTGAACCCTAAAATATTAATGAAGAACAAAAGTGTATTATGAGATGTATAGATATCCAACTTAGGTTAAGAAGTCTTCTTTTATAGTCTCCAAGTTGTAGAAGTCCCCGTCCTCGAATCCTGGTCCAAGTAGTTTCCAAACTCGCCACAATTCCAAATATAACTCATTGCCAAAGTCTGGCCGTGAATAACAAATAAGCAGTGCCAATGGACCTTGCATAATATGAGGCCCTTAATATTATCAAGCCCAAGTTGAAAGGGATTTTTAGGCTAAGGCCCCACCCATGGGTTACCCATAATATGAGGCTCTTAATTAAAAGAAGTTTAAATCTAGGCCCCGAGTTATTAAAAGACATATATACCCTTATATATATTGTCAAGCCCAAAATTAAATTAAATTTAAATTTCATCCCAAAATTATTAAAATAGAGTAAACATGATGTCACCACCTCCGACGATCACCACCACCAACCACCACCTCCGACAACCACCACCGCCTCCGACCACCACCAACTGCCGCCGGCGACCACCAGCAGCAGTAGCAACCACCGCCTCCGACCACCACCACCGAAAACCACCGTCTCCCACCAACAACATATATATGTGTAATCAAAAGTTACACATGCACATGGCATGTGTATCCAGAAGTTACACATCCATATGGAATGAAACAGTTACACATAGGTATGTCATGAAACGGCTACGCAAGTGTACGCAGGAGTTACACATCCATATGACATGTGTAATGAGAAGTTACACATCAAAAAAATAGATATCAAAAAGAAAGCATACAAAAACTACATGTATTACTTTAATATTCATTAATAATAATTTCTTAGCATGTGTAACCATAAGTTAAACACGCATTTGTCTAGTGTGATTGAGAGTTACACATGTATCTATCTAGTGTAATTGAGAGTTACACATGCATCTGACTTGTGTATTCAGCGTCAACTCCAATTCCAGTGAGACCAATACCACAAATTAGCAATTAGCTTTTATGAATTTATCGGAAACCTGAAATATAACAACAAACAAACATGAACCAGTGTCAAAAGAAAAATTCAAAAGAATATTGTTTAATATTTAGGAGAACAACAAAAAATAGTCCATAAGAATGCTTAATATTGATAACAGTTACAATGAACAGACATATGAACCAATCCCAAAACAAAAATGCAAACAAATATTATTCAATATTTAAGAGAACAACAAAAATAAAAGAGAAGAAAAATTAAAGATGCATCTGTCTAGTTGAACTAGCAGTTACACATGCATCTTGCTAGTGTAACTAGCAGTTACACATGAAATGACTAGTGTAATTGAGAGTTACACATTCAAAGTTCCATACCATATAATCCAGAAGCAAATTTTGAGGCTGAAAAAATCCATGAATATGTCCAAATAAATACACTAGCAACACATAGCATAAGCAACAGAAATGGTCGAAGACTCTAAACATTGAAACTGAAGGAAAATTGGTGGAACCTTCAAAAATAAATGTGTATGCAACAGTTACACATCCATATGGCTTGTGTATGCAGCAGTTACACATGCATATTGCATGTATAATCAGCAGTTACACATCCATGTCTTGTTCAACTTCAATACCCAAAAGTAACTTAGGTTTGAATAGTCATGCCAATATACTTATGTTTTTTCAAGCATTTATGTTAACAACATTTCTACGCCAAGACATTGACAGGTAATTGATCGACATTCATTCAATATTCCCAAAACTGATAATTATCACTACCATGGCAAACTACAAAACATAAAAGAGAAAAGATTTTCGTATAAGTAGGTACGGGTTTTAAGTAATGACTAATCATAATCAGATTAACATATCCACAGTACAACCAATAAAATCTACACAATTTGATCAAATCGACATACACAAGTTGGTATACCATGGTTCAACTCCCTAAACAACATGAACTATGAAATGTACCAACTAATCAAAGCGAAAAAAAGATTATTGAAAACTGACAAAAGGGCATACCAGCAGTATTGCTCTAAGACCCTTATACATATAAAAATGCATATGTAATCAGCAGTTACACATGCATATGGCATGTGTAATTGTTAGTTACACATGTATCCAAGCAGTGTAAGTACGATTTACACATGCATCTGACTATCATATTCCAAGAACAAATAAGATTCACTTCTATGAAATATCAAGACATATGGACATAATAAGTCAAAAAGCATATAACTCCTTTAACTCTCCTATAAACCACATATATTGGTCCCTTGAAGACATGATATTGTTAAGAATACAAAATGTGAAAATCAGCAACATGACACAATCACATATCAAAAAGAAAATACAAACTCCAGTAGAATATTAGCTTTTGCATATCTTACCTTCAGTTCGCAGCTTATGCCTTTTTTATAAGAAGAGAGGGTCAGCTAGTCATGCTTCAAATAACATTGTTTCATCAGAGCGACCTTGGAATCATAGAATAGGTGCCTGCACATACATTTGGATCCTCAGACCACTAACTCATGTGATTTCTTACAAAGCTAATTCAAACAAAAAAGAAAAAGAACAAACTGAACAACATCCTATATAATCATTATATGCACGACAGTTATCTACTGAATGGAAATTGATCTACTAAAGTACCATTTAACCAAACAAATGTGGAATCTTTTTAGACATACAATAATATGGTTACACAACAATGACTGAATATCAAATTATTATGAAGATAACTATACCTAATGTAGAAGAAATTGAGAAAGACGGAGAAAAGAAAATATCATTGTAAGTTGGAGTTACACATGCATTTAACTAGTGTAAGTATGAGTTACACATGCATATGACTAGTGTAACTGAGAGCTACACATGCATATGATTTGTGTAACTAAGAGTTACACATGCGTATGACTTGTGAAACTGAGAGTTATCTTTGCTATGAATATACTATGTGACAAATCAAGATTAAGAATGTGTAAGATACTCACGTTATCATTGCTTTCTTATTTACTTCCTCGATATCCTCTTCTTGTTCTAAATCATTGCAGCTTCTTCGAAGTCTCTTCCCTTTCTACTCCGCCAACATGAGCACCTGAATTGTTGTTATCCAGATTTGTTGTTCTTGTGCTAGCTGCATGAAGTGAATAAGACTGTAAACAACAATTACAATAGGTATAAGACTTTTAAATTAGCTAAGAAAAAAAAAAGTCCAGACATAAAAGTATTATCATACAAATGTTAGCTTCTTATTATTGGCCATGCATAATTTCTATAAAACGCAAGCAAAAACCCATAAAGAAAGTTCTTACGTATACCACAATATCTTCCAACTATTCTTTAGCCTCATCTACTTCTACAACGTCAACAAATGTGATTGCTTCACGGTGTTCAACTACTTTTTCTCCACCCAGGAATACAAAATGCATGTGTAATCAGTAGTTATACATGCATATGTCATATGTAATCATTAGTTACACATGCATATTAGCATGTGTAACTCGAAGTGACACATACAATCAATACAATACTTCATCTCTATCTTTCCTCTACGCAACTTCTCTATAACTAGTTATATATTGAGCGAGCCTCCACTATATATTATGTATCCCAACAGGTGAAAAAAAAATAGCATTCAAGTGGAAAAAAAACAGCTAAACTTAGTCAGAAGTTGTTATTAATCAGTCTTATTAATTGGAAGTAACCAAGTGCCTTTCCATTTCTGGTATATCATTTGACTTGTTGTTATATTGTTACAGGTTCCTTTGTGCTTCCTAAAATTGGTCGAACATCTAACTTCAGATCACTTGCTCGTGAATATGGATGACTCGAAACATCCTCTTACCTCTTTCAACAGTTTGCCAGAAGCTATAACACATTCCTCCAACAAGTTTTTGGCCATTCATACCCTGTAAGTTTCGGAACAATGCCTTTGCTCCATTCATACCTTGTAAGTTTCTGGAGTTGTAGGAATTATATCAGGTGAAGAAAAAGTTCTAGGCTATGCTGCCATGAGGTAAATACATGCTTCAGAAAATACAAGTGTTATTGAATTTACTTCTTTTTATTATAAAAGTTGTAGACAGAAAATAAATGGTAGGCTCAAGTTGCCCACGAATTGTTGTTAGAGAATCAACAGATTTTATCACTCTACTAGAGAGCGAATAACATTATCGAACCATTTTAACCGCTAACTGAATAGCTAGCAAGTGATTTTTTTTTGCTTCAGATGGCGTGTTGATAGACGCATTTATGTGTCTATTTTCATCTCTATTGTGTATATTGTTAGTACCCATTTTTGTACTTATTTTGGTATTTTATCTCGTTGTAGGTGTTTTTGGAGAAATAAGCTTTTGCGGCGAAATTGGCTCG